>JACOMQ010004761.1:0-17877 GCA_014843705.1 Euphrasia arctica
CCTAGGTGCTTGAATCTTAGGCGCCCAGTATTGAGTGAGCGCTGAGCGGTTCGACTCTTTGAAGGTTTCACGCTTTTTACACCGACTTCGCGAAAAGTTGGTATCCTACGTCGAGGACGTAATTTCAGCGTCACGCTCACCAACCAATTAATCCACGAAGTCTAGAGGAAGTTGTCCTAGAAGCATCTGGCATTGAAGACGACGGAGGAGGAGGAGGAGGAGGCTGGAGATGTGTCCACGCGACAACAACAGGTCCGTTGGCGCTGCGTGATGCGTTGACGTTGCTTAAAAAGTGCGAGCAATGTCACCTTCGCTTTAGATTGAGATGGACATGCTAGCTATCTATATATGATTCTTCATTGATCGTATGAAGAACCAAATCAAACTATAATTTTTTATTTTCGTAATTATAAACATATTCCATAGAGAACATATTTTCATTCGACAAATATTTGTATTCGATATCGAAAACAGATATACTCGACAAACTACGTGATTAGATTCAATAAACAATAAAAATATATTCGACAAATAAATATAACACTGTATAACAATATTCAACAAACAATGTTCTACCATTCGAGAAATGTTAGAAAAATACAAAAAAAAAATATCGAGAAATGTTAGAAAAATTAAGTAGAAAATAAAAAAAAAAAATCGACAACTCGATAATTAATATATTTGTTGATGGTGAAAAAATCGTGTTCTCCTATGATCAACCAAAAATAGATATTTTGGGGATTGAGTAGTGAACAAGACAATTATGCTCTTTAGGAATCTTTTGGGGAAATGTGTAGATAGCCCTCAATAAAATATTACACCTACTATTTATAGAGAATACAAATTAGGGTTACTAAAGCAGGCTAATGAGCCAAGCCCATCAATGAATTCGCCATTTAGCCCAACCTCCGCTTTAAAAGCCCAAGAGGGGACACTCTGTTCTCTCGAGCACCGAACATGCCAGGCATGGCCGTCCAAACCATCCCCTATTCTGGCCCGAGCAGCATTCCCTGGTCATCAGAGGCCCTCGGTGCTCGCCCTGTTCGACCTTTTCTTCCTCATGAGTGATGTTCGCCCACAAGGGTATTTTTTCTCCTCGCCCTCTCCTCGCATTACCAGAAGGGGCTCTTTATGCTCGGGATTTGATCGAAATTTCTCCGCATAACAATATTGTCGAATGATAATTTAACATATTCGATAAACTTTGAGGGCAATTTCAGACTATCACCCTAAATTTCAGACTATATTAATAAACCTCATTTTTTTCGGCAATAAGGCAAATCTCCAATTTTCGTGTCAATTAGGCCAAAATGTTCCGATTAGACCAAAAAATGTATCTGGAAAGACGAAATTACCCTTCCATATTACTTTCACAATCGAGCCGAGGGGAATTCATTCACGGGCATTCAATTCTGCGCCGCTCTCTTTCTCTCTACTCCAGCCGAGGGGATTTCGATTCTGCAATTCAATTCCGAGCCGAGGGAATTCATCTCCGCCGCTGCGTTCAAGTTAAGTAGGGGGAAGGATGCCGCCGGTGAGCACCTTGAATTCTCCACAGCGATTATCGATTTCATGCAGTCCGTCTCCGCCGCCTTCCTTGCCGGCGATTTCGAATCCAGGTACGTGATTTCGAATCCACGTACCCAATCAGTGCTCAAGTGTTTGATTCAGTATGCATGCACAGTGTGTGGATTTTATTATGCATGTTCAGTGTTTTGTCGTTGCAGTCAGTGTACATTGAGCATGCATTCAGTGTTCCTGCACTGAGCTTGCCATTCAGTGCTTAATTGGTTCAGTCGGTGTCTAATTCACCATGCGCTTGTTTTCATCATGCGTTCAGTCAGTGTTTAATTGATTCAGTGTGCATTGAGCTGGACTAATTGTACTTACACACTGTATCCACCTGTTGCACACTGAATCCATATTTAACCATATGGATTCAGTGTTGATTTGCTTCATTCAGTGTCTGAATGAATATTAGTTTCCCTAGGATACCTGTTACCTCCTCGGTAATTGATGTGTTATAGAAATATGTGTGTTTTGACTTTGTTTTCTGTGAGGCTTTGACCTGTCTCTTTTTCAATAAATGTCTGCTCAAGTTAGTTGAGGCATTTATTGCGGGGTGAGGACGGTTATAAATACATCGTTATTTCTCTCGTTTCCTCATCTCATTTCTACTCGATCGGGGCCAGCCAGCAACGATGCCAAGACGACCGGGTACACTCGATCGGGGGCCAGGACCGACGCCAAGTGAGGTTAAATTTTTGAATGGTCCTCCCTCGACCGAGTAAATTGTAAATCTCCCGGACTCGAGGGACGCCTGGTCCATGCTCGGTCTCATCGGGCTCTGGGGGAGCCGAGCTCTACCCCTTAAAATAAATTGTAAATCTCCCGGACTCGTAACAATAATAAAAGATAAATTTTTATTTTAAGATATTTATTATACTTTTAATATTTATAATTATATAAAAATAAAAAATAAAATAAATAAATAAATTTGGGCAGTTCTGCTTATGGGCAGAATCTGCTCATATAGCATTACCGTTTCACAAATGGTCATTTGAATCGGTTTCCAAGTAAAAAAATGTACGCTTTTCACACAGGATGAGTTGTCGAGTCAATGATTGACGTGACCTTATATTATTCGCTGATGGACACTCGTATTTGAAGCTTTTCTTTTTACACTGATTGTAAAATTTATTTTCGTAGTTCAAGTAACTTGGCCTCCAAGAACTCATTTATGATTTTCGCGTGATTACTAGATAGAACATAGAAGAAATAATTAGAAATTAAGAGAAAACAACAAATTAGGGTTACAAGAATTTGTGTGAGGATCCGGAATCAATGGTGAATTAGGTCTGCTTGGGTGAGCTAAAAAATATATTTCTTCACAATAATTTTATAAATACTAAAATATTTTGATGTTCAAATAAGTTGTGCCCTATGAGAATTCAAAACATAAGAAACTCATTGATAATTAATGATGATGCTAAAATTGAAAGTAACAAAAATAGAGTTCATATTTTGGAGTACCAAGTTGTTAAAATTGTACATTTTGAGACCACCGGCAACGGGCAGCCATCGAACACACCCGTGTTCGTGACGGGCAGCAGCAGGGTTGGGGTTCGTTCGACCCCACGGACGACTCAACGAGGCTTGAGACGAGGCTCCAGTGGGAGGAGTTCGTCTCTTGACCCTCGAGCGAGTCGGTAGTGAATCGAGACCGAGACGAGCAACGAGATAAAGTTCCAATAGACGTGCATTGGAGAAAAAGTTCACAAAAGGTGCAAATATTCAAATTCTGACATAGATGTTGAATTGTGAAATCAAGAATCCCCACAATTTGGTGAAAGCTATAAAAAAAAAATCAATTCAAACGCAATCTCCTAATTTTTATATCAATGTACAATCATATATAGATAGCTAGCATGTCCATCTCAATCTAAAGCGAAGGTGACATTGCTCGCACTTTTTAAGCAACGTCAACGCATCACGCGGCGCCAACGGGCCTGTTGTTGTCGCGTGGACACATCGCCAGCCTCCTCCTCCTCCGTCGTCTTCAATGCCAGATGCTTCTAGGACAACTTCCTCTAGACTTCGTTTCAAATAACAAACCTCCGCCGTTGCATCGTCGTCTCCTAGCAGAATCTTGCACAGAGTCTCGGTTAGTTGATTGCTTTCCATCTCGTCGGTATCACTAAAAAATGCTTCGTAGCGGCAACCAACTATTTCTCTCGGTCTGAGACTAGGCAACAAGCCGAATATAAAATCCGACAAGGAAGAAGAAGACGAATGACCACTCACCATCAGGCACAACTCCTCAAGTTCCACCACACGAGGTTTACGTACACCCGGGGGGTCAATGTCGTCGTCGTGCTGGAGCGTAAGATAGATTTTGGACCGACTCGCCACTGCCTTGAGCACTCGAGTCAACTTACGAAACCAATCGCCGTCTCCCTTGGGGAGACTCAAATTCATGCGCGAAGTCCTCCACGAAGTCGGTGCTGCGAAACACAAGGACCTCGGAATCAAGCCTTGGTAGGTGAAGTCGATTATGTTGGGAGCGTCGATCGAGATCTTCCACGCCCTTAGAGGAGTGACAATCAGCTTAAGCTCCTTGATCGAGGAGCTCGACAGCTGCAGGTTCTTCTTGAACTCGTAGCAATTGGAAAGGTGGAGCCGCTCGACGCGGGGGAAGTTTTCCGAGAAGCTGTCGAGGAATCCTGTCGGGAGTCGGACATCATCCAGAGACAAATACTTGAGGTTGTGAAACGGCGTGGGGCGGCGGGGACGCCACTTCGGGCAGTGACTGATCTCGATCTCTTCGAGAGTGGGGACGACGTCGTCGTGGATTTCTATGCGAGAGTTGGAATCGGGTTCGTCTTCGAACCATAAACGAAACTTTTTGAGACGAGGGACTAATCGGTTGGTGAGCGTGACGCTTCCCAGCTCCTTGCAGTAAATCGCGTCGACTGTTTCGAGGAGCGGGCAGCTGAGGAGGATCTTCTCGAAATTGTGGTCGGCTATGGAGACGTCGCTGAGGTGGAGTTGGACAAGATTCTCGACGCGGAGGCGGCCGTCGATGGGATCGTGGAGCAGGCATCCATCGAGGTGGAGGTGGCGGAGGTGGTCGGAGTGGAAGGAGTCGAGGATGTCGAGGAGATCGAGGTAGAGGTGGTCGTTCATGCGGAGGTAGGGCTGGATGCGGGTGAGCGAGAATTTGGTCACGCGCATGTCACTCAGGACGCGTGGGACCCACTCGTTGAGGAGGTCGGGGAAAAGGACATGTTCGGCCGTTTGGGACTTGTAACGGAGGCTGAATTCGTCCAGGCGGAGGTTTCGATCGATGTAGCCTTGTAGAGTCTCGTAGACAACGTGTTGGAAGGTTAGTCCGTCGACGTCCTCTCGGAAGAGGCTCTCGTTGAGAAAGAACGACGGCTTGGTGGACCACACGTGACGCCATGATTTCGACAGCACCGAGGTTTGAACACAGCCCTTGATCGTCGGGATGAAAGACAGCACGTGGTGCAACACGTGCTCTGGCAATTTCGATATCCTATCTCCGTTGCCTCCGACCTCCATCGATTTGATATCTGCTTGAGGACTGAGGAGAAAATACAGATCTCCAAAGTAAAAGTAAAACAAACCCTACAAGGAAGAAAGATATCGGAACAAGTACTATTAATTTATCCCAGACTTTAAATACAGATAGATGTACTATTAGAATTGTACTTCTTAAGAATAAGGTATAAATTAGCATACTATAGTTATGGACTAGTGGAATAATTTAATTTTTTTTATTTGCCTAATAAGTAATAACTTACTATACGAGAGTTGATGTATTTAAAATCTTAAAATTTTATTAATTTAGATAAGTTATTAATTTAATGAGTATTAATTTATATAAGTTTTACTATATTTATTTATTTATCCACGTTAAGTATTAATTATTAATTTATTCTCTTAAAGTAGGTCAAATTTCTTTTTAGTACTATTTGTTTCGAGTTTTCAATTTGGTCCAACAAAACATAATTACCTTCATTTTTCGCCGGAAAGTAAACAAAACTCATTATCGAGTTAATTACATTCATTTTTCGTCGGAAAGTAACACGTGATTGGTACCTGGTTTTAAATTTGGTGTTTTCCAACGAGACTTAACCCACGTGTCAATTTTCCGATTCGATGGATACGATGTCGAAGTCGACCTACAGTCGTCCTCGAGATACATTATCGATCTGCCACGGTTCACCTCCCGATCTCGGCTTCCGAGGCCCGCACCTCTCGGCCGCCACCACCACCCTCGGGCAATTCAGGATTCGAAAGGAAGAAGAGGAGAGAGGTGGGTGGGGTGGGGTGATTGGCGAGATTATTGGATCAGCGTCAATTACATTTTCTGGAATCGGAACTGGATGAATTTGAAGAAGAGTGCAACGACATTTTCTGAAATCGGAACTGGATGAATTTGGAGAAGAGGGCAACGAGGTCTTTACCCATTTTAGACGGCACTAATTGACACGCGTAATTTCTTGATGGCCTTATTCCCTTTTTTTTAATATAAAAATAAAAAAGAAAATCCAGCTAAATAAATAGATAAAAGTAATTAATTAATTAGTTATAAAAATAAGTTATTATAAAATATAGCATACAATAATTAATTTTAACTAGTTTTTTCTGCCCGTGCGTTGCACTGGGATTATAACTCAAAATTCTTATCGGATTTATTTAAATCTTAATTTAAGTATGTATGCATAATTTTTTGTACAATAAAATTTTTTGTATACATATTTTGATTTTAAAAAAAAACAAACTCAAACTTTTAGAGTTCCAAAACATAGAAAAAATAAATATAAGTACAATTTAAATTTACTGCAAATTTTAAAAACCTCCTTGTACACGTTTTATTTGTCAAGTTTCCATCTTCGTCACATATTAAGAATTTCAAACCGTTAGTGACCCTTGAAACTGCGACATCTTCGTCACATATTAAGAATTTCAAACCGTTAGTGACCCTTGAAACTGCGACATACAATTGTCAGTGTGTGAAAACAGACTTTCTCAATAGAATTTCCACTTTTGACAAAGATTGCCCTTGACTTTTGTTTATGGTCATACCATACGAAATCATAATTGGGAATTGACGACGTTGAAATCGAAAAGGTAATTTTGAATCTGAAAGAGAAAGCGTCAACCTTGGAATGTATACGATTTCGTCTTGTTATTCCCCTCCTAAAACCTTTGCTTCAATAACGTAGTTTTCCAACTTGGTCACAACCAATCGAGTCCCGTTACATAATCCGGCGATATTTCTTAACAACATAATTGGCACTACAACCTACAAAACATTGCATGAAATTAAGGAAAGCATTCATACAAAAAGTGCATTTTTTTAATTTTCCTAGTATTTTCTAAAATTAAAATTTTATACTAAATTTTAATTTTTAAATGCTCAATGTAAATTTTTATAAATTATAGTATATATGTAGAAGATCTTAATCTTATGCACATGAATGATAAATTTTATAAATTCTATTTACACAGCAAGAATGAATTTTACTTTAAATACTATTTAAACAGCAAGAATGAATAATTAAAGAACAAAAATTTTCAGAGATATATAACTAACCTTTAGGTTAAGAACATAGTACGTAATCCAGAACATTTTATTGAATTTAAATATTCTGGAGAATGCATTTGATCGAACATCGTAGTTCCTTTATCCGCTAAATCAATAGTATCCGCTAAATCTTATTGTAAATCGTTTAATTAGTCTTCTTAAACATATAATCTTGTAAATTATTATTGTGAAAAAAATTAAATAATTAATAAAAAGATCTACACTATGCCGGAAGAAAATGCAAATTAAATATGGAATAGATAAAATATATAGTATCTATTGGCTAATAAATTTTTGAATCAAATTTTTATTTCTCTCTAATGTCAAAGTATTTTTGTCTCAAATTATGTTCTTTCATTTTGCAAGATCTCATTTTTTATTTATTTATTAGTTTCTGTATTTCATATTAAATATTAAAACAAAGTTATACAATTATAAATCAAACCAAAACAATGAAAATAAAATTTATCATCAAAGAAATACAATGAAACTTCTTTATTACATAAACAAAATAATTTACATTGTAAATCATTATCGATCAATTAAAACAAATTCTAAACTAACTATTCTTGAAAAACATGGGGTATTCAAACTTGACATCTATTAGTAAAATTTGTCACAATAAATTAAATTCATATATGTTGCAAAACATAAAACATTCCAAACTTTGAACAACAATTTTCAGAATAATTACACCCACATCATGGTCATCATATGGATAAGCGTCAAACTTCTTCTTTCGTACAATTATTGTACATTTCCAAATATCTTTAAAGTGTTAAAATTAAATATCAACATTGTACGATATATCCCTTGTGATCAATACAAAACAAATAAGCAACAAAAAACTTTTTATTATAAAACAATAAAAACTTACTCATAGATATGCAAAAAAAAAAAAAAAAAATTAAACTCTATCTACAAATAATTTATTTTTTAGTCGAAAATTAAATAATTTAGTAGAATTATTTAACAATCGAATAGAAATCTTTTACCTTACAGAAAACCAAGAGTCTCGGTATCGGCCGAAGGGAAGATGAACGAAAAGTGAATGTTATCTGATATGATCTCCTTTTGGAGTGATTTTGGTAAGCTCTTTTGACCAAATTAACTGGTTGAATACGTCGAGTAACCGTATATACAAACTTGCGTTAGATCAAGAAATTAGAAATAAAGAAGCTTAGATGTCTCTTACCAAAACAAAAATAAATACGAAAAGATTGAAACTTGAAAATATTTTGCAGTAGATGTGCATATGGCATAGACAAAAATAAGTAAGATCCAAAAATAGTCAGAACTTGCAAAACCAATTATTCATCATATTTGACTGTAAATTGTATTTGTTGAATACCAATATCGTCGGCATAATGAAATTACTAATCACATTCTAGTGATCAAATTTCAAACATGGACTAACGGCATACGCTGAGGGAGAGGGTAAAACTAAATTACTCCTGGTGTTATGCGCAAGGTTGATATGTCTATTAATCGAACCTGAGATAAAGTTAGGCATCATAAAAAATCTGGAGTAATTGGAACTAAAGTTGTTGATACGACAACCCACTTTATTAATTTTTTGGGATTTAAATATACACCCAATGCAACTGATAAATAGTGAATATGTTGCTTTTTTACATTATCATCTATCAACTAAAACAAATTCTAAACTAACTATTGTTGAAAAACATGGGGTATTCAATCTTGCCATCTCTTAGCAAAATTTGTCAAAATAAATTAAATTTATGTTACAAAACATAAGACATTCCAAACTTTTAACAACAATTTTCATAATAATTACACTCAAATCACGGTCATCATATGGATAAGTTTCAAGATTCTTCTTGCGTAATGTACATTTCAAAAGATCTTTAAAGTGTTAAAATTAAATACCAATATTGTATGATATATCTCTTGTGATCAATACAAAACAAATAAGTAACAAAATAATTTTTATTATAAAACAATAAAAACTTACTCATAGATATTAAAAAAAAAATTAAACTATATCTACAAATGGTTTAATTGTTAATATAAAATTAAATAATTTAGTAGAATTATGTAACAATCGAATAGAGATCTTTTACCTTCCATTAGACCAAGAGTGTCGGTATCGGCTGGAGGGAAGATGAGCGAAAAGTGAATGTCATCTGATATGATCTCCGTTTGGAGTGATTTTGGTAAGCTCCTTTGACCAAATTAACTGGTTGAATACGCCGAGTAGCCTTATATACAAACTTGCGTTAGATCAAGAAATTAAATATAAAGAAGCTTAGATGTCTCTTACCAAAACAAAAATAAATACGAATAGATGGAAACTTGAAAATATTTTGCAGTAGATGTGCATATGTCATAGACAAAAATAAGTAAAATCCGAAAATAGTCAGAACCTGCAAAACCAATTATTCATCATATCTTGACTGTAAATTGTAATTTTTGAATATCAATATCGTCGGCATTATTAAATTACTAATTATCTTCTTGTGATCAAATTTTAAACATGGACTAACGGCAGACGCTGAGGGTGAGGTTAAAACTGAATGACTCCTGTTGTTATACGCATGGTTGAGATGTTTATTAATTGAACCTAAGATATAGTTAGGTATCAGAAAAATTTGGATTAATTGGAATTAAAGTTGTTGATAAGACAACCCACTTTATTAATTTTTTGGAAGGTAGAAGATCCACCAAATTCAACTGATAAATAGTGAATATGTTGCTTTTGTACAAAAATAAATGGAATAAATGATTGACTCGTCAACACTGCGCCTAATACATAATCCGGCGGTGTGATCTATTTATCATAACAACATAAATAATCTAGTTATCTCTCATTCTTAATTCATTTTAATAATTTACTTGTATTAATAATGATAAATAAATATAATAAAAAAATTGAAAGTATATATATTTATATTCATATAATAATATTTTATTTTATTATATCAAATCTTGACTGTAAATTGTAATTGTTGAATACCAATATCATCGACATTATGAAATTACTAATCACCTTCTTGTGATCAAATTTCAAACATGGACTAACGGCAGACGTTGAGGGTCGGGGTAAAACTAAACGACTCCTGTTGTTATGCGCATTGTTGAGATGTCAACTAATCGAACTGAGATATAGTTAGGCATCAGAAAAAACCTGGAGAAATTAGAACTAAAGTTGTTGATACGACAATCCATTTTATTAATTTTTTGGGATGTAGAAGATTCACCCAATGCAACTGATAAATAGTGATTATGTTGATTTTGTACAGAAACAAATTGAATAAATGTTGGACTCGTCAACGCTGCGCCTTATATATAATCTGGCGGTATGATCGTTATATCATAACAACATAAATAATCTACTTATTTATCATTCGTAATCCATATCATTCGTAATCCATTTTAATAATTAACTTGTATTATTAATAATAATAAATAAATATAATAAAAAATTTAAAGTATATATTTTTTATTTATAAAGTAATATTTTATTTTATTTTATTTTAATTTAATATGATTGATATAAATGAGAGAGAGAAAATATAAATTTAAGAGTAGATAAAAAATTATGAATTTTATATATTAATTTATTTTATTAATATTATTCAATTGGATATCAATTTTTGTTTATATATTTTATAGTAAATAAAAAAAATATGAAGTGTATAACTAACTATACATAAATTTGCATAAATATTATTAATTAAAGTAATGTAAATCGTTCTCATTAATTTTTAATACTTTCGAAAATCCATTGTTGTGCTTAATTAGAAAATATATTACACGTTTTCTTTGATTAATTTTGGAACAAAACTCATAGAAGGTGCCATTTGGTATAAGCCTCGTGTAACAACATACATAGGTAGCCGTAGTAAGTATCCCATACTACCAATAATGAACACAAAACTATTGTATTGAGATTGAAGCAAATAACAATGAAAGAGAAATATGATGAAATGAAACTTACATAAGCAATAATTAGCTCGAGAAGCTATGAGCACGGAAATGAAGCTCGAAACGGCATAAACCTAAGAACATAAATTCGAAGTAATTTAAAGAGGAATAAAAAACGAAAGCCAAATCGAAAACCTGTCTCTCATAAACCTAAGAACATAAATTCGAAGTAATTTAAAGAGGAATAAAAAAACGAAAGCCAAATCGAAAACCTGTCTCTCGCTAATCGAAGGTTTTGCTGAACCAATGTCGAGACCTTTTACATCTGCCGCACACAATACAACACCCATTACATTACATGGTTTCTAATGAAAAACTTATTGAAATAATAAGGACTAAAATTGAAGTCGTTTAAACCTGGACGGAGTCTGACAAAAGTCTTATTCTTCAAATAGGAGTGAGGTCGCCTAGAAAGATGTAAGTGGAGTTCTTTATCTTGCTAAAAAGTCTGAGATAAGCCATTTGATTAGGGTAAGCTATCCGCTACTTTCCTTGACCCAATCCCCTCTAGCCACTCTCCACTTACTATATGGAGTCTCATGCCCCTGGGGAGTTTCAAAAAAGAATAAGACCAATGACACAGCAATTCGTGTAGTCGGGGCAGGCGATGATGAAAAGCTGGTAGGGCGTCCACTGTAAAAATATCGCCCTCCGGCCTCCTGGAGAACCCACTGGAGAAAGACACATTCTATCGACTCTCTAGAGACTTTCGAGCAGGCTTCGCGAGAGTAAGCGAATCAGTACGGGGATGTATATCAGATTTGAAAAAAAAGCAAGAAAACGAAAATTTATATAACGAATCTGATAGGGCAAGGGTTAAAAACCTAGATCGAAAAACTTTTATTGGGAATACCTTGAATTCGGAGAAGATGACCGATTAGAGCTTAACTGCAAATCTGCAAACAGGTTTAGAAAAATATCACGAACAAAACCACTAATCAAATTTGCATTTATAAATCTCTCCAAATTGAAATCGAAAAAGCTCAATATATACATAAGATACAAAAAAAATGAATCGCAATATGGGATGAAAACCTGGTTGATGGAAGAACACGGGAGGAGGAATGAAGAAAGAGAAAGCTTGAAATCTGAAAATGAAAAGGCAGTTAGAAAGATGAGAAAAAGAAACGTATTAATACAGAATTTATGTTTCAATTAATATATTTAATATATTTTATATTTGATTAAATAATAAAATTAAGAAATCAATTTCAATCGATTGAAATTGAGCATTCCTATTGGTCAATAGATTTTCAATTGAAAGGAAAAATGTTTGGCTATAGGGAAAATAGAGCATTCCTATTGGTCAATAAAATTCAATTTAATCTAGCTGGCAAAATTGATTGTTTTGATTGGCTAATTGAAATTAAGTGATTTTGGATTTATATATTAATAGATAAAAGATTTTTTTTTACAAACTTTTAATCTAATCGGATATGGAGAGTTTTAAATTTATCTTATGCACTCGTATAATGAAAAGAGTTTTATAGTACAGTATGAGTTTTCTTAAATATTTTAAATAAATTGATTTGAAATAGAATTTGATTTCTCAATAAACTAATTAGCTACTCTTCTTACTATACGGTTTTTGTTACTAACAACTTGAATATTGCGGGGTCCAAAATTAACTTCTATCGCCTTATGTGCAACCACACCTACACCACCAAACTCAGTTCCTGTAAATGAAAAAAGTGTCAGAATTAATCGATATGATAACGACACGGGGGATCATCACTTTCAAAGGGATGTAATTTTCCACGTATGATCAAATGTTACCTTCGACTATGGATGAACAAATGCTTCCCACAAAGGATCGATTGGAAATTGGTGCAGCTAGAAGAGTAGCTCGAGGAGGAGATGGGTTGGCTGCAAGCCTGCAAAATTAAAATTAACATCATCGGCCACATGTAATTAAGAAAAACACAATCTAGACATTAATGTGATGATCTTCCTGAACAGAGGCTATCCCTTATCAAATCATGTAGCATACATAAAAAAAATTATTTAGTTTTGCAGATGGATGAAGCAGAACAATCCCAACTTAGCCTCTGACATCCATAACAAATACTCCAAAATAAGCATGACTAAAAATATTTAAATATTTAAATAAAAAAAAGTACTAACTAAATAAGCATGACTAAAATAATAAATATTTTAATAAAAAACATTAAAAACCAAAAGTATAGTAGAAGTACTAACTAAATAAGCATGACTAAAATAATAAAAATATCTCCAAAAAACAATTTCGTTTTCCGTATGGATCCGTGTCTACCAATTACATGGTCCGAATTTCAGTGCCTAAATTGGAAGGTACATTGTATGAACAAAATGACAACCTGAATAATAATATATTAATGTCTAAAAAAAGAAGGAAATGTAAAGGAATAAAAATAAACTTACATTTCATGCTGCAAAAAAAACGCATATTAATACAAATTGACATTGTATCATTTGTATGTACATCACCTCAACTCTATATATCTCCATCAAGTAATTATGCCAAGTACATATCAACTCAACAATATAATCACTCACACAACGAAACCATTTCATCTCTCTTCGCCACATAGACTACCTTTTGGGCGGCAATGGCTCCAATCTCCAGAGTTGGCCAAAGATGTACGGTGGCTACAATGCAGATTATTAATTATTTTATATTTTGAGTCATTAACAATAGCATAAGCATCACGATATCACGTCATCGATTTTCAACCCACACAAAGGAACATAGAACGCTAGGACTCAATGTTCATACAGGATAGATTTGTGATAGGATTAGAAATGGGGAAAATTTGTATAAAAAACTTGCAGAAGTGAAGAAGACAAAATTAGATACCTGGTTGTGCAAAAAAATAAAATGAATATGCAAAATCATATAAAACAGGCATGAATTGATTTACAAAAACATGGCATATCTGATTCTGCAAAAAAGACATAAAATTCAAATCAAATCTGAAATATTACCTTGATCAATTCATCTCGTCTCTGGGGAGGGATACCTGTCACTCTATAGAACATTTTATCAGCAGAAATGTCCATCCTCGATCATTCAACAAAACGCCACCGCCACGCTACTGACGGAATATCACTGTTGAAGACGCTCCAACTGGTCTGTTGGGAGAGAACATTTTTAAGGTTGATGTTTTATCTTTAAAAATGAAGTTTAATTGATAAAAATCACAGGCGGAAGATGGAGAAATAAATCTCGCGTGGGAAACCATACCCACGCTTGAATGAATGGATACCTAGCAAAATAACAATAAAGATAACAATAAAGATAATTAATAACAACCCTATTTGTACAGTTGTCGTGAGTATCATCGACTATTCGGGATAAAAAAAGGGTCTTCCGCAAATAAATCATGTAAACATGAAATCAGTTTATTGAAATAAATAATTTCATTAGAAGCAAAATACCAAAATGAAAAACAAACTCTATATCTAATTTTATTTATCTTTTGTTGTTTTATCCATCTATTTTGTATATATATACGCATCAAATCACAATCAATACGTACTTAATTATTTATTTAACTGAAGGAGAACCTTTAAAGAAAAACCTTTAAAGAAGAACCTTTAAAGAAAATAAAATCTTAAATCGAAATAGCCTAAAAACTGAAGGAACTAAATAAAATTGAAAACACACACTAAAAAAATCCTAAATAAGAACACCAGTAAATTTTACAGTACAACAAAACACGATAAAAGGAAAACGGGCTCAATCCGACGAAAAGTAGTTTGCTATCATGGAAAGTACTTTTGATAAGAAGTATGACAAAAATTATTGCCTACGATATTTTTGTTCACTATGCAGAAAGAAAAGTACCTACATTGAAGCAGGGAGATTCCTTCGGAGGCGGATGTAGGACATGATCTTGTGTTCCCCTTCATTTGCATCTGAGAGTATAACCTTCATTGAAGCAGGAACATTTGCATCTGAGAGTATAACCTTCATTGAAGCAGAAAAAATTGCATAAATTGATGCAATAGTAGCACATTCAGACAGTAATACGAAAGCACATCTAGAATTTCTATACAAATTACAAAGTAATAAACATTTAATTAGCTCTATATGGTGGGTACACAACAACAATACCTTGACATTTTTCCACCCAGGGTCATTGTTTAGCCTGAGGTGGTTGTAATATTGCAAGGCAACATATAGAACAACCATAAATGGGGTTCCCTGTGTGATAACGTTAGAATCAAAAAGCTGTTATTCCTTTTTGGGAGGAAGCTTTCGGCCTTCTTGCTCAAACTCGGCACATAAAACTTTCCTCTTCAGCTGCCTGCAAGCATTATTGCATAATAAGAAAACAATGAACTTTAGATTTACACCAAGTGAAATCGCAGAAAGTTAACAACAAAATGCGAATCGCATCAGCCGCATCTTTGGCTGCCCTGAAAGGCCTAGACCACTGTTGATTCATCTTAGCCCTTGGTGCCACACCATCTACCAGTAAATAGCAGAATAATTAATTCAGTTGATCTAGATCAGCTTACAACTTTCATCTACTACATCATGTTAACCTTTTTACCCACAAATAGCCATGTAAAGCACTTTTCTTGGTCGCACCATCACAAAAGCCTATCTATATAGTCAAATATGCATTGAAACACCTCATCAAACAGACGATGGTAGTAGCATTCCGAGAGGCAAAGGGTTCTCTTGCCTGTGTATTAAAGGAACAAAATTAAATCCAACAAAAATTAGAGCACAGAGACTCATCTAACAATTTACAATTTTGCACATTGGATTCTCACCGAGAACATAATATTCTCACCCAACCATGGATAACAACAGTTATCGAATCTGGAAAAAAAAAAAAAAAAAAAAAAAAAAAACGAACCACAATCGAAAAAACATATGGCATAATCAATCGAATCGAGTTAGAAGTTAGAACCCACTGCTTCAAAGTTCAAATAAATCAATGGGGAAAATAATATAAAACATGCTAATACACCCAAGATTTTTAATCTCAATTACACCAAATCGATCTCCGGCTCAATAGCATCAAATCCGAAACAAAAACCGAATCAGAATAAAACACAATTACTGAAAAAAAATAAAAATAAAAAGATTTACCTAGTCGATAATAGCTTCCATGGTCGATGGAGCTCCGAGATTATTTATAAAATTCTCCAGTATAGTATTTATAATATTAGAAGAAAAAATAGAGAATATAACCTTAAAATTCAATATGATAATTATCCAAATAATTTGGAATATGCAGGGAGAGGAGAGGGCACAGCCAGAATTCGCCCTCCGGCCTCCTGGAGAACCCACCGGAGAAAGACACATTCTATCGACTCTCTAGAGACTTTCGAGCAGGGCTTCGCGAGAGTAAGCGAATCACTACGGGGACGTATATCAGATTTGAAAAAAAAGCAAAAAATCGAAAATTTAAATAACGAAGCTGATAGGGGAAGGGTTAAAAACCTAGATCGAAAAACATTTATTGGGATTTGGGAATATCTTGAATTCAGAGAAGATGACCGGAGCTTAACTGCAAATCTACAAATAAGTTTATAAAAATATCACGAACAAAACCACTAATCAAATTTGCATATTTAGAATTATAAATTTCTCCAAATTGAAATCGAAAAAGCCCAATATATACATAAGAAGATAAAAAAAAATTGAATCGCAATATGGGATGAAAACCCGGTTGATAGAAGAACACGGGAAGAAGAAAGAGAGGAGCTTAAAATCTGAAAATGAAAAGGCAGATTAGTAAGATGAGAAAGAGAAACGTAATAATCGGAAGAGTTAATATAGAATTTATGTTTCAATTAATAAATTTAATATATTTTATATTTGATTAAATAAAAAAATTGAGAAATCAATTTCAATCGATTGAAATTGAGCATTCTTATTGGTCAATAGATTTTCAATTGAAGAGAAAAATGTTTGGCTATAGGGGAAATAGAGCATTCCTATTGGTCAATAGAATTCAATTTAGTCTAGCTGGCAAAATTGACTATTTTGATTGGCTAATTGGAATTAAGTGATTCAGGATTTATATATTAATAGATTGCATATAATTTTCATTAATATATGTGATTTAATATATTTTTATTATAATTAATTATGTTTTAATATACTATAGTAAAATTAATTTATATAAATTTGTTTTTATAATCGATAGAAGAAAAAAAAAAACTATAAAATTATAGTATTATTTTTTTTAAATTTTATTTTCATTAATATGTAGGTTTATATTTTTAATAAAATTAACTTTATAGTATAATCTACATTTATTATTGTTTTTATATAAACAAGAATATAGTAATTAAGTAAAAAGTTATTTCCTCTTAGTTGAGTTTTGTATTCATTTCCAATGGTGTGTGTGTGAGACTTATGCGAGAGTACTCATGAGTTAGGGCTGGAAACGAGCCGAGTCGAGTCGAGTTTTGAACTTATCGAGCCGGTTCGCATAAATTTTGCACCTGCTCGAGCTCGAGCTCGACGAGCCAAGCATTATGGGGCTCGAGCTCGGCTCGCAAACAATATTGGAAACTCGAGCTCGACTCGTTCGAGCAGCTCGGGATCGGCTCGTTCGAGCAGCTCGGGATCGGCTCGTTTCTCAAGCTTTTTATCAGTAGATCTGAGGCAATGGTTATATTTCTCGTGGTAGCTCGATACTACTGTAAAATTTAATTAAAAAATGTCTATAAAGATTTTATATGATAGTTTGTTAAAATCGGAAAAAAATATCTAATAGAAGAGAAAGGGTGATGTGTGAAAAAAGGATTAGAGTTTGAATTAATATTATATATATATATATATATATATATATATATATATATATATA
>JACOMQ010004762.1:0-17875 GCA_014843705.1 Euphrasia arctica
GAGCGATCGCGAGTCCCCTCGCGGGGACTCGGCTGGGCGTCCGCGCGCCTCGTGCGCGCGACGCGTTCGGTCGGGTCCCGGTTCGCGTGGGCTCGTGGTTTCTCCGGCGATTGAGTTTCGATTGTATGAACCTCGGCTCGCGGGGGTTTGGGTGGGGGCGGATTGCGTGCCTTCGGGCGCGTGGTCTCCAAAGCCCGGACTTCGGCGGATGAGTCGGTGTTCGTACGATCTCCGGCGAAGGGTTCGTTCGGGTTATCGGTTCCGCAAATTTTGATAACCCGGGATAACGAATTCCAACAATTGGTATCAGAGCGTGGTTTACGTTCGCGGTATTTTCGATAAAATTGTTCTACCTTGCAGGGTTCCGACTATTATGGCTCTATTTATTATTCGCTTAATTTATTTAGTTCTATCCCATTTATTAATAAAGTGAATTCTACTCTCTTTATTAATATATTCTACTAAATTTATAACTAAACAATAAAACCTAAACCCTAAATTTTAAAACCTAAACCCTAAAAATAAACCCTAAACCCTAAATTCTAAAATCCTAAAACCCTAAATCCTAAATCCTAAAACCCTAAACCCTAAACAATAATCGAGAGACTACATTATTATGAGTTCTATTCCATTTATTAATGAATTTTACTACATTAGTTAGTGAATTCTACTCTCTTTATTACTATATTCTATTAAATTTATATAACTAAACAATAAAACCTAAAACCTAAATTTTAAAACCCTAAAAATAAACCTTAAAATCTAAAAATAAACCATAAACACTAAAAAATAAACCCTAAACCCTAAAAATATACCCTAAACCCTAAACAATAATTGAGCGACTACATTATTATGAATTCTATTCAATTTATTAATGAATTTTACTGCATTGGTTAATGAATTCTACTCTCTTTATTACTGTATTCTACTAAATTTATAACTAAACAATAAAACCTAAACCCTAAATTTTAAAACCCTAAGCTCCAAACCCTAATAATAAACCCTAAACCCTAAACCCCAAACCCTAAAACCCTAAAACCCTAAAAATAAAACCTATACCCTAAATCATAAACCCTAAAAATAAACCCTAAACCTTAAACCCTAAATCATGGGAGGCGAACTAGAATCGAAGGCAGTGCCATGTTCTAATGAGTTCTTCTAATGCATTTTGTAGTGATTCTACTCTCTTTATGTGCATATTTTACTCATTTATTCATGATTTCTACTGCATTTGTACACAACATCTAGTACATGTAATCTCGACGTAATAAAAATTATGTTGAACAGGACAAAAAAATAAAAACCTACAATAGAATATCATCAACACAACGTCATCAACACTAAAAAAAACAATGTCATCAACACAACATTTCCACAAATAAAAAAAATCAGAGAACAAAATCATATAATCCTCTAATTTCCGAACAACCATTCTGATTTTTAACTCGGCAATTTTATATCTTCTCCACTGTAGGCTTCTCCCTGGTCAGTCGCTTATACTTCAAAACATCGAACTTCAAAAACATGGTGCACAATGAAACTACGCTCGCCATCCTAAAAAAATACAGCAGAAAAGTATTAAAAAAAGAGTAGAACTAAGTATAAAACAGAGTAGAACTCTATAAGACTGTAAATAGCCTTCTGAAGAATCCTGAAGGTCGGGAGAGCGGACAGTATCTTCCCCGACTCGAGCGGGATTCCCAGCAGCAAACATACGACGAATGTTTCTCCTGCAGTTTTAATAAAAAAAAATGAGAACAGAAGACAGAATTCAGAATCACGACTCAAACGAAACAGAATAAAAAATATAGTAGAATTCAGTATAAGAAAGAGTAGAACTCACTATATAATAGAGTAGAACTCTAAAAACTGATTTCAAACTATAGCTTCATTTTTCTGTACAGGAGTCTTCAATTATCACCCAACATGCACTATACACAAAACACACCAAAAATACTTATACACATGTTCTGAAGTCAGTTTTTTTAAGAGAACGTAAGGCAATATGGCACCAAAAATACCTATACACATGTTCTGAAGTCAGTTTTTTTAAGAGAACGTAAGGCAATATGGCACCAATCAAATTAACTAGCCAAAATCATATCATGTCACCAATTATTTACCGTGTTATCGGTCATAAGAAGAATTCTTGGGACAACCAGTTGCTATTTCGAACATGAATTGCGTTTGTGATGTGAGGGTAGCTCTTTATACATAGAACTTGAAAGTTTGGGCACCTGAAGTAGAGTAGATTAACAACTAACAAAACAAACCATTCGATTAAAAATTGATAAGAAAAGAGACCTGTAAGCATGAGCCATCAGAATAAATAGCACAACAAAAAAGTCGAACAAACGGTTCAGCCCAATTAGATAAAATAATTGAAGTTCTTAAACCAACATGTTAGTATGAAAACCCAAGTAACATAAGAAATGCCCAAAAAATATTGTAGACATAAAAACTAAAGAAATACACACACACGTATAGAGAGAGACTAAGTATCAAATACATGAACTTGATTACTCTTTGGCACTGATCCTTCCCGTATTCGCCGAAAACAAAGAGAAGCTTGGCGCCTCTAATGGCCTTTTGCATTTATGGCCTCATCTGACCTTGAGTCCACCACTCCCACCTATGTGTGCTGCAACTTCTCTCATCTCATCAAATCAATACAATTAGACGATGGTGAAAAATAAATCCAATTAAACCTTAATTATGTGATCGAACAGGAATTATGAGAGAAAGTACATACCAAAAATCAGAATTAGGTTTCTTACCCGTTTGATCGATGATGTGCTTTCCCCGACGAAATACGACGCCGCGACAAATACCGAATTAAGCCGCCACAACAACCACATATTTACGTCATCGCCGTCCGATCGAACGTCTCCGAATAATCGTCGTCGAATTCGCAGAGATTGCGAGAACGAGGAGGAGATGGCCGTCGCAGAGATCGCGAGAACGAAGAGGAGATGGCCGTCTCATGTCGCCGTCGAAGAGGAGATCTCCTTCGTCGTCTGTCCCCAATTAATCGTCGTCGAACGCCGTCAAATATGAGAGTTGGGAGTTTTGTATCCGGTTGTGTGAGGTGTGAGAGAAAAAAAAAAGAGAGAGAGGAAAAAAGGGGAGAAAAAAAAAGAAGGAAAAAAAGAGTTGAAAAAAAACGAATGGTTTATATATTAAAATGTGGTACCATTTTAGTTAGTATGGTACTAGTACCATGGTATAAATTGCCTATAATTATATTTTAAAATTAAATAATTATTTAACTTTTCGTAATGTGAAATGTTTTAAAAAATAAATTCAATTAAATAGTGGGACAAAGATAATATTTTAAAAATTAAATTGTATAATTATTTAACTTTTCGTAATGTGAAATGTTTTAAAAAATAAATTCAATTAAATAGTGGGACAAAGATAATATTTTAAAAATTAAATTATTAAATATCTTATTTGTTTCGGACTTTGATAATAAAGAGAATATTTTTTTAGAATAAAAACATAAAATTATTAATTTTAATATAAAAAAATCCTGAAAAGAATATGTTTTTAAATTAATATTGTCTTGATCTTTGATAATAAAGAAAGATATTGTAATTGAGTAGTACTCCTAGTAGTGTACTTTAGGATGAAAAGCATAAAATTATTAATTTTAGTATACGAATCTTGAAGGGAATATTTTTTGTCTATCTTAAAATATTATTGTCTCGATCTTTGATAAGAAAGACAGTACAATTCACGATACAATGCAATATTCTCTATTCTAAAAAAATGGGGGGACACACTTGATCTGGGAGAGATTAAAAAAATATTAATTTTTAAAATTTATTTTAAAAATAAAAATTAAAAATATATATTTAAATTAAAAATTAAATAACTATAAAAATTATATAAATAATTAATTTCTTTTTTTTAGAGTGTTATGGATTAATATAAAAAATGTTGAAACTGACAGACAAAATACGTGGGTCGGTCAAGTGACATAATGAATTTTATTTAGAAACACGTAAGCTTAAAAATTAATAATTTAATTGAGTAGTTGACATTTGTCAACAAGTATCCTCACTCTATGTAACCTATAAATTGAGTTGTGGTGGTAAGGCAAAGGGAGGTCACAATAAAATTTAATTTAATTAAATAAAAATTCAATTCTCGAAAGAAAGAAAAAGAAACCAATGCGACCTCCACCTCCATACTTTTTATAGCTCAATTTCAGGAACCCGAAACTCTCTCTTTTTTTTTTCAGAAGAAGGAATACACATTTAGGGAGTGCGAGAGAGAGAAAAACAAATCCCAGAATTTAGGTATTTCCCTCAAAAGTTTCGTCGTTGGAGTTAATTATGTCGGCACATGCAATGCCGCCGCTGGAAAGGGAGTGAGAAGAATTTTCCGGCAGCGGCGGCCTTCACGGTGTTTGTGTTTTTTTTTTTCTTAAATTAATTAATTTATTATTTTTGACGAGTGGGTTCGAGCCCTATCAGTAACGGCGGTGGGAAGATGAATTGCATTTTCGGGAAGAAAAGCGTGTCGTCTGCCTTTGCGTATTTCGTGATTTCTGTCGTCGTTTTGGGTTCGATTGGGGGTTTCTACGCGAGGTACATGCTCGCGCCTAACGTGCGCGCGGGGGACACTGCGCTAGGGTGCCAGGAGGACAACGAAGGCTCCTGGGCTGTCGGCGTTTACTATGGAGAATCCCCTTTTTCTCTCAAACCCATTGAAGCTGTAAGTTCTTCACCAATGTCTGTTTGTGTGAGAAATTAAATTCAGATTTTTTGTTTATCCAAATTTATGGGTTTTCAATGCTGTTCTGATTTATTGAGATTTCTTGAGTTCTGGGCTATTTTTTATCACTGTTTGCTAGGAATTAGACGAATACTGGCCGATGCCATAGTTTTCGAGTCTGGGGTTTGATCACTGTTTGTTTCGTGGAATATGGGAGGAGTTTCTAATTGTTTCTTTTAGATGCTTTCAAGGGATAAGTTTTTTTTTAACCTTCACATGAAAAATACTTGTTTGTCGTATTACAGTAGGCGTGCGGGATCAAATTTGTGCTTCTGTTTCGTGTTAGTGGTAGAAGCTTTTGCTTTCATGTCAATCAAAACATCTCTAGTGATTTTTATTAAAAGAGTGTTTTATGGTCGGCAAAAAAATTGCCCCGCTGTGGGGCGTTGTTTGAAACTACAAACCTGGTTTATGAAAGATAGCAAAAAAATGAGATATCCAGAAGAAACCAACTAAGTGGAGAGCAAGAGAGGAAAACAATTTGGGGGTCCTCACTCCCCGCAATAATAGAGTACTTGTAATTACGTATTATTGCCAAATACTTTAATCTCTATATTTGAAGAAAGTTGGAGGTCACATTGCTAACCTTAGCATGTTGATTACTATAAATGAAATTTTCTAATTATTTACGCAAACTCAAGAAGTAATCTTTCTGTCTGTGTATTATGTCCTTATCTAGTATAATGGTTGTGATAATAGGGATTCGTTAGTGTCAATACATGTGACCCATTACAGCTACCATGTTGCTATTAAGCTTCTAGCTGTGATTAAATTCTTATTATTAAGTTAAAAAATAAATAATAGCAGGGTGTCTAGAAAAAAATGTCAGTATTATTTTTGTGATTAACTGATTATTATCTACGGAGTAAAAAAAAATTCTTTTCAAGGTAAAACAAAATTCCATCACTGAAATTATTTCGTGATTCAGCCTAACTCTACTTATCTTACAGCGAGTTCTTATTTTGTTTAGTTATATGTTTTTATGCCTAACTCTACTTATCTTACAACGAGTTCTTATTTTGTTTAGTTATATGTTTTTATCCCAGTGCGTATTGCATTCTCTTGTTGTATTCATCTATAAAAGAAAAGTGTTTCTTGAATACTTATATAGAAGAAAAGAATGACATTTATAATAATGGATAGTTTCAACCTTTTTTGTGCTGCTTGTGAAATTAAAAATACGTCTCAAATTTTTTATATTTTAATTCTTCATTTTATTTATTTTCCTGATGATTTTAAATCGAGAGGTCTTTAATTACAGATTGCAGCAGACACTGTGTATAATGTAGAAGATCCTAGGTGTTGTATTTGCATTACCCTAGGGTATATTATTTAATTTTGGTTTTTTTTTTCTTTTTGAATTTTTTTGGTAGATGAATGTATGGAAGGACGAGAGTGCAGCATGGCCTGTGGCCAACCCAGTGATCACTTGTGCCTCTCTCTCTGATGCTGGAGTCCCTACGAACTTTGTTGCTGATCCTTTCTTGTATGCACAGGTAAAAAAATACTGCATGTAATTTGTGAACTGTATTTTATTTGTTTTCCATCTTTTCATCAGTTAATTATTGGCCCTCGAAGATATTGTTATTAGTATTATTTATATTTTGGCTGCAGTTGGAGTAATTAAAGAGTTGTGCTAATATAAGCAGGGTATAGTTGAAAATGGGTCTTTCTTTCTTTCTCTCTCTGTATGCATGTATACATATGCAAAGCATGGATTGTAAGTGTTTTGTACTTTTTGGTAGCTGCAGCTCTTAGTTTTGTGTATATTTCATAAAACTCTCATGTGCCCAAAAGTATGATGAAACTGGGAGATTCATTAAGAATATTTGAAAGATTGTTTGTTTTTAGGCGAAAACTCATTTCACTCCATCGTGCTATGTCACACATTGAAATATAAAATTTTCGGAATACCTAGATTACTGTGAGCACTTTCTATTATTTATAAATTGGGAATGCACTAATTTGTATGCCCTTTTGTGCGTCAGTTATTTCTTGGTTGTCATATTGAGTTAAGTTTCCAACTCTCTAAAAGGATAACAGGTAGTGAAGAATTGCATATTATAGTTTTGGGTTAAATAAAAAAGATGCATTGAGGCAAACTCAATTACAAACCCTCCCATGCATGTATATTTTGAAAAGATAAATACAAACTCGAATGTTTTACAAATTCCAGCATCAGTATGGACTGTAGAATCATAGGCAGGGCTAGGAATTCAACTCCGGGGTGTGAACTAAGACGGGTCTTCCTCCTGGGGGTTCGAGACAAAGCCCCTGATTTCTTATAACTAATAGAATTGAGTTTTATCAACATATTGTGTACTAGTCGTTTTAAATGAGTTTTAGGTCTATCACGTAGGCCCGATTGTGTTGAACCGCAACTTCTTTGGTGTTGGAAGGGAGAGGGAATAAAGTCAGACATTCTGGGGGTGATTGTTTTTGCTAAAATACATAATAATTATGTGTGTGTGTGTGTGTGTATAGATATAGGTTAACCGAAAATATTGTGGGAGTGGTTCTCCCTACCAGCCATCCCGCACCCGCACTCTGTCCTTAAGGAAATATTGTTTGGTTTCTTGTAATTAGGTCAGAAGTTAAATGCAATCCATCCCTATAGTTTGATTAGTTTCTGGAACAATCTACAACTAAAGTATTGTAAAATTACCACTGTCATGGTGATGTCTTATGATCTATAATGTTTAATTACATTGTTCAGGATGATGTCCTTTACATGTTTTATGAAGCAAAAAACTCGGTTACAATGCAAGGAGATATCGGAGTAGCACAAAGTACGGACAACGGAGCAACATGGCAGCAGTTGGGCATTGCTCTTGATGAAGATTGGCATCTATCCTTTCCGTATGTCTTCGACTACAATGGAAATGTAAGACCTCGAGTTTTTGTAACAAACAAACATATTATAAGGAAATTGTCATAGATATCAATATTGTTTTTTGCAATAAGCCTAGGCAGGTCAATCAGGGCCAAACAGACTAACATAGGTCGGGTATGTTAGGACCAGTTTGGAAGCAACCTACTCCACCCTGACTTGGAAATTTCCATTTATTTCGATTAATAAAAATTATTTGGAAAATATGTCTAGAAATAGCAATAAAAAAAATTCTCTTGCATTTATTTTTAATTTTTTAACTTTAAAATAATTATAATTCCTATTTTATTTATAAATGACTTATGTAGTGTAAAATTTTAAGACTCTAAAGCATGGAATTTGCATATTTTAGATTTATTAACATGTGTGAGCAATAAATTTGTGATTAAATTGCTCTCCTAGAGGCCAGTATTATATGATCTTCTCTCATCTCGAGTGTTTGTTTTATTTCTACTTTGGCCTCACAGATATATATGATGCCTGAGAGCAGTGCCAAAGGGGATGTACGTCTCTATCGCGCGACCCACTTCCCTTTAAAATGGACCCTAGAACGGGTCATCCTGAAAATGCCACTCGTTGATTCCGTTATAATTCCTCACAAGGGAGAGTTCTATCTCTTTGGTTCCGATCACAGTGAGATGGGTACGAAGAGAAACGGGCACCTTGGGATCTGGTACAGCACGTCCCCTCTCAGCCCATGGATACCTCACGGAAAAACCCCCATCTACAACTCTGCCAGGACCACTGCCGCTCGAAACGGAGGCCGACCTTTTGAATATAACGGGAATCTTTATAGAGTCGGTCAAGACTGCGGTCCCACGTACGGGCACAGGGCTCGTTTTTTCAGAGTTGAGATTCTGACTAGTAACGAATACGAGGAAGTCGAAGTCCCCTTGGTTCTGGAAGAGCCGGTCAAGGGGAAAAACGCTTGGAACGGGGGTCGATTTCATCACCTGGATGTCCAGCAGCTCGGATCAGGCGGATGGATTGCCGTCCTAGACGGAGACCGAGTACGTTCCGGGGATTCTAACCATCGATTCTCGGTCGGACGTGTGTTGGTTATTTCTGTTATTCTGTTAGTCGTGCTCGTTGGGATTCTACTTGGGGCCGTTGAATGCATAGTGCCGTTGAGCTGGTGCCCCCACAACGTGGAAAAGAGAAGCGACGCTTTCTTGAGTCGAGAAAAAAGACCGAACTTAGTGTTGTCTACCCAGTTGCGACTCTTCTGCAGCCGTTTGAACCGGGCGAGCTCGACCCTCCACTCCAAACTAAAGCCGAGCACTTGCATCAGGACAGCAATCCTCGCAGTAATCATTACAGTAACCTTGGTGCTAAACTGCATCGGAGTCGGGTATTTATACGGAGGGAGCGGTGCCCAAGAACCCTACCCACTAAACGGATACTACTCTCAGTTCACTCTCCTAACAATGACGTACGACGCTCGTCTTTGGAATCTACAAATGTACATAAAACACTACTCCAGATGTGCGTCCGTTCGCGAGATAGTCGTCGTGTGGAACAAAGGGGTCCCGCCGAGGCCCGACGATTTCGACTCGCCGGTCCCGGTGAGGATACGAGTGGAGGAGCGCAACTCGCTCAACAACCGGTTCCGGGTCGACCCGCTGATATGGACCCGGGCTGTCCTCGAGCTCGACGACGACATCATGATGTCGTGCGACGACATCGAGCGAGGGTTCAGGGTGTGGCGGGAGCATCCGGGCCGGGTCGTGGGCTTCTACCCGCGGCTCGTCGGTGGTGGGCCCGGCCCGTTGGAGTACAGAGCGGAGAGGCACGCGAGGAGGCACGGCGGTTACAACATGATTCTGACGGGGGCGGCTTTCGTTGACCGCCAGGTGGCATTCAAGAGGTACTGGGGGGACGAGGCGGAGGGGGGAAGGGAGTTGGTCGACAGATATTTCAACTGCGAGGATGTGCTGATGAACTATTTGTATGCGAACGCGAGTGATTTTTCGGATGATGATGTGGCGGTGGTGGAGTATGTGAGGCCGGCGTGGGTGGTTGATATGTCCAAGTTTTCGGGAGTTGCGATAAGTAGGAATACGAAAGTTCATTATGAGTTCAGGAGCAAGTGCTTGAGGAAGTTTTCGGAGATGTATGGTGATTTGAGTCGGAGGAAAGTGGAGTTTGGGAGGAGGAAAGATGGGTGGGATGTATAGAAGAAAAGTTTTGAGGTCATTTGTGGGGGCATTTGTGTAATTTTATTTTGCTGGTGTATAGTATAGTGCAGCTCACACCCTTTGTTACACAATAATGAGGAAGGAAAACTGATTTCATTTTTCTAAACAACACGAACAACTCAAAGGAAGGATTTCTGCATTATTATCATGTTCTCTACAATTTTTCTGCATTTGTTATTTATGGATACAATCAATGGCGTACCTAAACAACGAAATGAAAAACTACCGATCAAAAAACGTCGACATCCGGCCTAGTTCTATGACATTAATTTTATAAAATAGTTATTCAATTCTTGAATAACACTAATGTATTATTACTACTATTAATTAGACTGTAATGTGTAATCTCATTCGTATACACTAGTAACTTTTCGTACTACGTTTTTATTTAATTGATAGATGAAACAAAAAAATCATTTTAATTTTTTTCACATTTTTACGCATTTTCAATATACAGTAAAGAAAAAAAAATCATGTGCTCTTGTACAGATTTCCATACGCACATTTCTCCTTCATACATAGCTTTACCCTTTTTGGGGGGCCTCGAGAAATTCATAAAGCTCTCACCTTTTTCAGATTTGCGTATATATTTTTGCCTATAGTTTCTGGGTTTTCTTGAAATGGGGCGTTGCCTTTATTGTATTGTTGCCTCAAAGAGAGAATATTTTTAGAGAATCTTTCATTTTTGCTCTCTTTTTATCATGTTTCTGAGTTTTTGTTTTATGGCTTTTTCTTTTTGGAAGTGAGAGAAAGCTGTAGACGCCTGTCTGTAAAGGCATAATGTAGGTATTGATTGGGGGTAAAAAATTAGGGCAAGGAATCAAAGTAATGTTTCCATTCATGATGGAAGGTAGTATGGAGAAGGAGTTTGATTCAAAGCTGATGATTGAAAAACCTGGTTCCGGTTCGGGTTCTGATAGATCTAAGAGCTTCGCGTTTAGAGCGCCACAGGAGAATTTTAGCATCCAAGATTTTGATTTGGAGAAGATTTATGGTGTTGGTTCTTATTCCAAGGTCCCTTTTTTTTTCTCTTTTCATGTCTACCTTTTAGATTTATTTGTCTATTTCTGTGTTGTTTGGATTGGATTTGTGTTTTGTTGTGATTTACTTGTGCTGTTTCTATGTAAATCATTCATTTGACTTGTTCTTTTGGTTTGCTCTTGTTTCTGTTTCTGTTTCTTAACTTGTTCCCCCCTTGAACCAGTTTGAGATTCTTGATCTGACTTTGGTGTGTGAATTTCTGTTTGCAAACCGTAAGTTATTCGAAAGCAGCTTCTGCAGCCATGCTCGTCGTTTATACATTTACGGGCTTCGTTTTATGGCTCTTTTAACTCTATTTTCTCATATATTAACATCAAGAATTCAGATTTTGCAAATGAATTAAGAGAATAAGTATGATGCACTAATTGTTGTACCGGAAAAAAGTATTAAGCTTGTGTCTAGTCAATATAGTTTATACTTCTACTAACCAAATAGTTGACTTGGTATCTTGGTGGCATTAGTTATTAACTTATTATTACTGCCTTCACATACATTTGTTCATTTTCTTTTTCCTAATCCCAACAGGTAGTCAGAGCAAAGAAGAAAGACACTGGAGAGGTCTATGCCATGAAAATAATGGATAAAAAATTTATCACTAAGGAAAACAAAACGGCTTATGTAAAATTGGAGCGCATAGTGCTGGACCAGTTAGATCATCCTGGTGTAATCCGGTTGTTTTTCACTTTTCAAGATAGTTATTCACTATGTGAGTGCTTTATTGCATTACAATGTTTCATTTTTTTTTTCTGTTGGATTGTGAGAATATTTTTATATTCCTGCATTTTTAATATTGTGAAGACATGGCGCTTGAATCCTGCGATGGGGGCGAACTTTTTGATCAAGTAACGAGGGTAAGTATTTATTCATTTAGTTTCGTTTACTTGTGGTAATAAATTAAATAGTCAAATTTGTCGTATCGACCTAGTTGAATTTATTTTGCAGAAAGGCCGTTTGTCTGAAGATGAGGCTCGTTTCTATGCAGCGGAAGTTGTGGATGCTCTAGAATATATACACAGCATGGGATTGATACATAGAGATATCAAGGTACATAAAGAGAGATTCTAGAAGTTTTTATTTTCACTCACACTGGAAAAATGCTGATATAGTTTCTAAAAACGGAGGGCAGCCCGAGAATATACTACTTACTTCAGATGGACATATCAAGCTTGCTGATTTTGGTAGTGTAAAGCCTATGCAAGGTAGCCAGATAACTGTCCTTCCGAATGCGGCTTCAGGTATTCACAAGTCATGCATAATTTTTGGGTTAAATTACAAAAATAACCCCCAAGGTTCATCCTAATCACATAGAAATCCAGTTATCTATTCTGAATATTTATTGAACCTTTTTTTTTTTTTTTTGTAAAATCCTTCAGACGACAAGTCATGCACCTTTGTGGGGACAGCTGCTTATGTCCCTCCCGAAGTTCTAAATTCCTCCCCAGCAACTTTTGGGTAATGAACTTAGTTACATGTTCAACTTGATTGTTTTTATTTATATATTTTTTCAAAATTATTACTTGATATATTTTTCGCGAAACTTATTTCTGAATCGACTTGCTTCTTTCATAAACCAGGAATGATCTTTGGGCACTTGGATGCACATTGTACCAAATGCTTTCGGGGACTTCCCCTTTTAAAGATGCTAGCGAATGGCTAATTTTCCAACGGATAATAGCAAGAGATATCAGATTCCCAAATTACTTTTCAGCCGAAGCACGTGACCTCATTGATAAGTTATTGGTAATGCATATGCTCTATACTTTTTACAACATGTATTTCGGATTAATTTTACAGTAAGTACTCTTGAGATTATACCTAATTCCCGGAAAAAAAAATAGCTTACCTTCTGAATTACTAAAAACACCCGTGAGAATTGATCTCGACTTGCAGTTATGTGTTACTTTTGTAATTGTGAAAGTTTTTTTTAATCAGGTCAAACCTCAAGGGTTCGTTTTTTATTTATCCCTATGTTTTTATTGATTTCATAAGTTTCTATGTATTGTTGCCTACTCTCTATGATGATTTCATCTAAAATTATCATAAATTGGTGCTCTATTCTAGTTTTCATTCGATGCAACATATGGCAACGACTCACCTTTGAAGTCTTTGATTATAAGGAGTGCGTGTTTTGGTTGATACATATTGTTCTGTGCTGTAAATTTTGAGGTTCCAATTTTGCTGACTGGCTGACGTCTATAAATTATGTAATGTTTGGTGATAGGACATAGATCCGAGTAGGCGACCAGGTGCGGGGCCCGGTGGTTATGCTCCACTCAAAAGCCATCCTTTTTTCAGTAGTATTGATTGGAAGAACTTGAGGAAAGGAACCTCACCACCTAAACTTGCTTTGGAGCCAAGGGTAAGATTTTTCTAAATAGAAATGATTAGCCGTATTACATTTTAAAATTACAAATTACCCCACTCAAATGGTGAAATTCAATTATGCTAAAACTAAGGGGTCGGTTTGTTATTATATCATTTAATACGCCTGAAACATGAACACTTGCTCACAAATGGACTAAATCTTCGTTCACGCCTTTCTGGAAGATAAAGCAACTCTGTGAAAGCTGATTAAAAAAATGTTCAGTTATCCAAAAAGTGAAAGTATTTTCATATGCATTTTTCCTTAGGTTCAGTCAACCGGAGGTCAAGATCAGGACAGAACTAATGATGGAAATGCTGATGCCACATCAGCTTCTGGAGCTGATAGCATAACTAGGCTTGCTTCGATCGACTCCTTTGATTCAAAATGGTGAGGGAAACGAGTTTTGTTTTTTTGGTTACTCGTTGACCTTAGAATAGAAGAACTAGGAATCCTCTTGTATAAAAAAATTTATAATTATTATTATTACTATTACTATTATCATCATCATCATCACTTAGAATATGTGTACAATCTTTCTGGTATCTCCCGATTTTGATTTTTATTAGTATATACTTACTTGTCCAAGTGTTGAACAGGAAACAATTCTTGGAGCCCGGTGAATCTGTTCTTATGATCTCCAACGTGAAGAAACTGCAGAAGCTGACAAACAAGAAAGTGCAACTTATCCTCACGAATAAACCGAAGCTTATTTATGTGGACCCCGCGAAATTGATGGTCAAAGGGAACATAATGTGGTCAGACAATCCTAACGAGCTTAGCGTTCAAGTCACGAGCCCCTCAAATTTCAAGATCTACACTGTAAGTCATTTGTTTACAAAATTAACCTTGAGGTTATGTCGTTTTACCAAAAACAAAAAACAGTTATATTAAACATTTTTTAGAAGTTGACATTTTAAACTCGGAATACATTATTGTTTCATTGTTCCAGCTAAAATCTTATTATCACTGTTGTTTAGTGTTTGCGAAGAAACACTACCTTAGTAAAATAGATGTTGGTTGTTTATAAATCTCATGGTTGAATGTTGTATTTTGATACAGCCAAAGAAAGTAATGACATTTGAGGATGCAAAGCAAAGAGCAATGCAGTGGAAAAAGGCGGTCGAGACCCTTCAGAATCGGTGATTTTTCGTTCGTAAACAAGAACATCGTAAACAAGAACATTAGGACAGCACAAGTGGTAGAGAAGAAACACAAAGTAATAGTTGTAATTTATTAACAAGAGGATATGCTCTCATGGGAAGTTTTGTTGAAGATAGGACTCCAGTTTGAATGAATGCCATTTGTTTATTTTTCTTTCCCATTTTGTATGAAATCTGGAAAAACAAAATATAGATAAATCAATGGTTAATAGTCCATTTTTAATTTGTATCACAAATTTTCTTGTTTCACCGTGTTTCCTTTCTCTAAATTCTCCATCTACGTTTCACCATTTTTTTGTAATCACTTCAGTCACATAATCTATTGGTAAAATAATGTTGTAAAAAATAAATTGTCGAGAAAAGAGTTTTGTCGTTTTTTACTTTTAATTATGGGTCGGAGACATTTTAAAACCAAAGCATAATAGTATACAAGTTCTGAAGCCCCGTCCATAAAAATGTAAGTTAAGTAAGCCAATTTAAATGAAAAGACTTAAGTGCCCTCAAAAGTTATTTTTTCTCACAAAAAACAAATACGAATATTACAAAATAACAAAAAGAATATCATAAAAATAAAGTTGTCCCACAAAATCAATTTTTTCGACGTTTGAAATTCACACGCACGACGAGCGCCGCCAAGGTGAAACACCAGCCCCGGCCGTTATCATATCAACTATTCAACTCCGTCTCCGACGATCATCATTATGGCAAGCGGTGTCAGCCTGAACACCCTAGACAATCGCGCTCAACCTCCAGTAAGTCCATAACCCTAACTTTCCAACTGTCGATTATTCGAGCTTTGATGCTTGTAAATCATTCGATTTTAATTTGATACCGGTATATCCATTCAAGATATGGTTTTTGTTTTCGACATTTTAAAATGGTTAATGGTTTATTGTTCTCTGCAATTTTTTCGCATGCGGTTGTGAGTCAGTTCTGGTAGACGACGGTTCAACCGTGAGTTTTATCACCGTGTATTTACATGGTAGAGTTTAAGACGGTGTATATCTCACGAATGACTTACACCGTTTGTACTTACGGTCTTGTACGAGCACGATCCACGACTGTGATTTATCTCACGGTGTAATGTTGCCGCGTGTACTTACGGTCGTGTATGATCACGATTCAGTATGTGTACTTACGGTCTTGTACGTGCTCGATCCACGGTGTACATACACCGTGTGTAATGTACACCGTGGAAAAACACCGTTTTGTATTTTCACGGTGAATTTACACCGTGATATTCTATAGTTCTTTTTTTCTTACGGTGTAATTTCACCGTCTATGGTTACGCACGATCACGGTGGTTGACATCACCGTGTGTATCTTCACCGTATACCTTTGATAACTGTTGTATACTACACCCTTAGATGTTCACCGTGTACACTTCACCCTTTGATGTTTCACGGTGTTAATTTAAACTCACTGTGATTCCTGAAATCTTCTCTAATTTGATTGATATTTTCAGGCTGGGTACGAATGGAAAAGACCAGTAGCTTTGCAGTCGATCACCCCAAGAATCAATTTGTATTACCGTTTAGACGTGATAGACTTGATAAAGCGTGTTATGGGTTCAATCGACGGCGGCGATACAGCATTGGCTGAATTCGCTCAGCATTCCTATATGAAGCATTTTCTGGAATTTGTAAAACCCAACAAAGGATCTGCTGCACACGCATCTCGTTATTTGCATCATTTCCTATGTAGAGAGTTGACTGGTCCGGCAATACCGGCGATGGAACATTGGTTTTATGTCGGTGAGAAGATCGCGAAATTCACACCGGCTGCTTATGTCATGGTAACAGGACTCAATTTTGGGCACTACACAGGCTTTGATATTTTTGCGTCACATGAGTTTCCTCCCGATAGCTTGTTTATTCAATTTTTCAAAGGAGATACAACCATTCGCTTATCGGAGCTACTCCAGAAGTTCAAGGATGTAAATCTCGGCAAAGAAGCGAAGGCGGAGGATTATATGAAAGTAGTCAAGCTCCTCATGTATTATTTCATATTGCTTTGCCGAGATGATAAGGTTAAAATCGATAGGTCGGCATGGTTGTTGGTCGAGGACCACGATTGTTGGGAGGAATTTCTCTGGGCGCTTATTCCTACCAGAATTTATCTTACTACCTCAAAACGACGTCCATACATGATGATGAATCTACTTACCATTTCTACGGGCCGGTTTGGGCTTTTCAGTTTTGGATGTACGAGTCCGTACCGTCGATCGGAGCGTTATGCGCGAAACGTGCTCGGGTTACGAGATTTCCACGTTGCCTGATGTGGTACTCTCCTGCATCGAAACAAGCTGCGTGCGATGTCACTAAATTCTTCAATGAGAAGGTACTTTATTGAATTTTCATTCTTAAAAAGCGCACGCGTTGAACTTTGTTGTTGTTGTACGTTGATATAGAGTATCTTTGTCTGTAGATGGAAGTTTTTGAATCGTTAATTCCTACACCGGAAGAGGTCAAAGCATTATCTTATGTTACTGTAACTGAATCTATAGATGATTGTGAGCTATTTTCTGTTGAATTCTGTCCACCTCGACGAAAAGGAGGTATTAAGAAGAAAGATTGAGCCAAGCCGTCTCACAAGCGTGCTGCACAAAAAACTTCACGTGCTATAGAAAGGCCTATTTCTAAGCGACGTGTTTCCGGACCTGATCTGACATCTGTGACGGACATTTGCTGTCGAAAAGCAGGTGTCTTCGGTCCTGAGGGGCCGGACAACGATGAGATCGATCGCCAGGTAAGTAGGAGTTGGGACGCCGAACTGAGGGCATATATTGTTTCGTTCCTTGCTGATGATTCTGTCACTTGCTTTAAGGAAGTTGTTGCTCAAAAAGTCTTCGAACTCATGAAACGTTTCCATTCGCAATCTAGTGCGAACCAAAGCGGACTCGAATATGTGGAAACGTTATTCAGAGAATGGATGAATTCCGGGTCTACCGGCTTGATATCGTGCAGTCGAGGCTCCATAGACCACAGAGTGGGTGCATACTTGTTTGATAAAATTGAGGACTTCAATTGGGCCTTCGAATCTCAGGTGCTAGATCTCTATATTATTTATTTGAAGTGCAAAGGTTGTGATGTTAAAGGGAGTACAAACACAGTCTTATTGAGCACTCAATTTTGGGTAAGTTTTAGAGTACTGTCATTTTGGACACCTTCGTTTTTACTAATAATATCTTTTTCCATAGTACTATAGATGCTGCATATAAGATTCATCGTGACTCTATTGATGATTGGGTAGTGCCTGATTCTCTTCGAGAAGCACTGGATGACACATATGGTCCGATGTCAATGGAGTCCAACCAGCCTACTCACGTAAGTATTGAAAAGCATACATGCTTCATTTTAACTAGAGTGAAACTGAATTCTAACTCGCAAACCTTAAACATGGCATGTAAAGCTCGTGGCGATTTGTAATGTCCACCATC
>JACOMQ010004763.1:0-17874 GCA_014843705.1 Euphrasia arctica
ATGTTGGTGTATAAATACACCAAGGATGCTGCGTATTTGTTTAAGTCGATTATTCAATAAAGCCTTCTTCTTCGTTTTCTGTATTGGAGGTTTTCCACCTCCTTGTTCTTGGTTTATTATTTCTACAAACGTCAAACGAGTTATCTTCATCCATCAGAAAAAATCAAATAAAATTCTTCAGGCTGTTTCGTAAAAAGAAAAATAAAAACCTATGAACATTGTCCTTATTTATATATATAGGTACGGTGTTGCATATATATATTTATAGAAAAAATTAAATATAGTTAAAAATATATATAAAATCCTAATCCTAATCCTAATAAAACTCTAATTCGATTAAAAAAATAGAATGCTAGCTATTCTATGCATGGTATATATTTATTTTTCCTTGAGCTTCAAGACAAAACAAATACGTATACTCCAACCAAAAACGAACACCATGTATACAATTACGCATATTAATTAGAGCATTAATTATTATTTTTATTATAATATAGGAGTATGTACGTACTCCGGCCATAATATAAAAATAATACCATATATGATATATATATACCAAGAACGTACAACCCCCTCCAATCTAGATTCAGTTCTCTCATCGTTTTTATAATTTTGTTGTAAAGCCGTCCTTGGTTCATCCTGTTGGAAACCATAATATAAAACCTTGTTAATATATTTAGTTTCATAATCTATTTAATTATATTAGGGTTTTGTCTTTTACAGCTTTATTAGCTGTAGGGTTTTGTTTGTTTGTGATCTGCGTATGTTGGCTACGTGGACACATCTTAAACGTTGGTCTCCTACTAGGGTTTAGGGTAGCTGTCTATTTAAACCCTCTATTGTATGACCGCAGCTCTCAGAGCTTTTATTATCCATTAATGGATTCTGCAAAACATTCTTTCTGTTTTTACTTTTTGGCTTGTTCATTTTCTTACTGAAAACTCACATGGTATCAGAGCTCGAGTGTGTCCAACCACATGCTTGATTTGTTTTTCTTATAGGTGCTCACGTGATTCAAGATGAGTATTGACCAGTCTGCATCATCTGGTTCGCAGCTACACTCCAACAGCGGAGCAGGCACATTAATTCATCCACAGCATCAGCTGATATCCATCAAGCTGAATGAAGATAATTTCTTGCTGTGGAAAATGCAAATACTCACCGCCATTAGAGGATATGGCTTGGAGAGCTTTCTCTCTTCACACGAGGCACCAGAAAAACTTATCTTCAACACTGAGACAGACAAAATGGAGCCAAATCCTGAGTATCAACACTGGTGCAGGCAGGATCAACTTCTAGCTTCATGGCTTATGTCCTCTCTCTCTGAAAGCTTGCTGATAATGATGGTTGGTCTACAGTCCTCGGCTCAAATCTGGGAAGCTCTGGAGCTCAACTTCAGCTCACAGTCAACTGCTAAAAAGATGCAATACAAGCTGCAACTCAGCTCTATCAAGAAGGGAACCCTAGCTGTCAGAGATTATTTAAACAAAGTGAAAAATTGTTGTGACTTGCTTCAAGCTGCTGGCCATCCTATCTCTGAAGAGGATCAGATTCTTCAAATTCTTGCAGGGTTAAGCACATAGTATGATCCTATAGTAGTGGCCATCACTTCCAGACCTGATAGCTGTAGGCTAAGGGAAGTATACTCTATGTTAATGAGTTATGAAACCAGACTTGAAAGCTTGGGGCAGGTTAATGTGAATCAAGAGGGATCAAATCCGAGTGCTAATGCTGTGAATATGCAGAGGAAATATAACAACAACTCTAACTACAACCAAGGTGGTAGAGGAAGGGGTAACTCTAACCCTAACAGAGGCAGAGGCAGGTCACCTGCTAGAGGAAGAGGGGGAAGAGGAAATCCCACTAAAAGGCCTGGTCCGGGTTGTCAAATTTGTAACTACACCAACCATACAGCTGATAGGTGCTATTACAGATTTGATCCATCATTTGGACCCTCAGGAGATGCACCACAAGGTGCAAATTCAAATACTTCCAATGTGAGTGCATACAATGCATCACAGAATCACACTCAAGGTAACAGCTATGGCAATGAATTTGATGTGGATGGCTCTTGGTATGCTGACTCTGGAGCATCTAATCACATTACCAATGAAATGAAAAATCTGTGCTCAGCTTCAGAATACAATGGAGGCAACAAGGTGCAAGTAGCAAATGGGACAGGTATCTCTATCTCTCATATTGGCAATTCCACAATTAGGTCACCTGTCACAAATAAATCATTTCTGTTATCTGACCTGTTACTTGTTCCAAATATTGCAAAAAATCTGTTAAGTGTGTCTCAATTCTCTAGAGATAATTCAGTGTACTTTGAGTTTCACCCAACTTCCTGTTTTGTTAAGGATCAAGTCACTCATCAAACCCTCTTCCAAGGCAGCCTTAAGAATGGTCTCTACCAGTTTCAACTCAAACCTTTGAAGACTAGCTGTTATCCAGTCAACACTACAACCTTGAGCTCCCCTTCTTCAGCCCTTGTAGTGAATAAAAGTCAACTTGACTTCAAGCTTTGGCATGGAAGACTTGGCCATGCCTCAAATAAAATTGTTAAGCTAGCTTTAGGTTCTGAGTTGATTAAACTGTGTAATGCCTCATCTGTTATTAATGAAAATTCTCTTAGTGATGCTTGTATGAAGGCTAAAAGCCATCAACTTCCCTTTCCTGATTCTGAATCTATCTATAATAAACCCTTTGAGTTAATTCACATAGATGTGTGGGGACCATCACCTCAGAAATCCACAAATGGCCATCTATACTATGTTGCTTTTATTGATCATTTTACCAGGTTTACATGGCTGTATCTTCTTTAAAATAAATCAGAAGTACACACTGCTTTTTCTCACCTTTTAAACTTGATTCAAACTCAGTTTAATTCCAAAATTAAGAGTGTTCAATCTGATGGTGGAGGTGAGTTTATAGGCCTGTCTAATCTGTTTCAGCAGCATGGTATAGTCCATAGAATCTCCTGTCCCTACACACCACAACAGAATGGTCTTGCTGAGAGAAAGCATAGACACATTGTTGAGGTTGGTTTATCTCTTTTAGCACACTCCTCTGTTCCACTTAGACACTGGGATGATGCCTTTGTAACTGCCACATATATCATAAACAGGTTACCTTCCAAAATACTTCACTTTAAATCACCTTTTGAAAAACTATATCACCATAAACCTGATTATTCTCACCTCAAACTCTTTGGATGCCTTTGCTACCCAAATCTCAGACCCTACAATAAACATAAACTGGAATTTAGGTCCCTCCCTTCAACCTTTTTGGGCTACAGCCCAAAATATAAAGGATATAAAGCCTTGCTTCCTTCTGGTAAAGTTGTGATTTCCAGGGATATTTTCTTTGATGAATATAAATTCCCTTTTTCCAAATCCACTACACCTACTCCAGCTCCAGTTATTGTACCCTCTACCTTATCACCACCTCTTTTATCCAAACATGTGAATTCTTCAACTGCTGACCCCCAAAATCATAATTCTCCAGTTCATATTAATTCCCCTCATTCACCTATTTCTCAAAGCTCATCATCTTCATCTCAGAACCCTTCTATTCCAGACACTATTATTAATTCCTCACCTCAGACTTCATCTCATCACACTCCTGTCACAATACATTCATCTGATTCTAGCCACACCACCATTCCTCTAGTTGTGGAGTTGCCATTTGAGTCAGATAGTTTACCTACCAATGCTGCTAATCCTTTTGTTTCTAGTGTTCCTGCAGGTTCCTCTACTACTCACCACATGGTGACTAGGTCAAAAACAGGTTCTTTAAAACCTAAGGTATTTTCTGCAACACTTCCACCAATACCTAAATCCTATAAAGAGGCCCTACTCGATTCCAATTGGAAAGCAGCTATGGAGGCTGAGTATATGGCTCTTCTTAGAAACAAGACCTGGATTCTCTGTGATGCTCCTCCTAATAAGAAGCTCATTGGCTCCAGGTGGGTATTCAAGCTTAAAACAAATTCAGATGGCAGTGTGGCTAGATACAAAGCAAGGTTAGTTGCGCAAGGTTATACTCAGACTCCTGGCTTTGATTTTTCAGAGAAATTTAGCCCTGTAGTAAAACCTACTACAATCAGACTTGTACTATCAATTGCTGTCTCAAAAGGGTGGTCTATAAGACAGTTGGATGTCAATAATTCGTTTCTTAATGGTGATCTTGAGGAAGAGGTGTTTATGACTCAACCCCCTGGTTTTGAAGTCAATTTCTTGCCCTCACAAGCCTCTCTTCCAGTCTGCAAGCTCACCAAGGCCTTGTATGGCCTCAGGCAAGCCCCACGGGCTTGGTCAAACAAGCTTAAAAACACTCTTATTCAGCATGGCTTTGTCTGCAGCAAGGCTGATAACTCTCTGTATATCAGTTCTAATTCTCATGGTTGTATCTGGATACTTGTCTATGTGGATGACATTCTCATAACAGGTAGCAACAGGGCTGGCATTCAAACTCTCATTACTGCATTGGATAAACACTTTTCCTTAAAAGACCTTGGCTCTATTCATCATTTTCTTGGTATCCAGGCAAATTTCACCACCAGTGGCTTACACCTTCACCAGGGACAGTACATTGCAGAGCTATTACATAGAGCTGGCATGGCTGATGCCAAGAGCACACCTACACCTATGGTTTCCTCTCTCAAATTATCTAAAACTCAAGGTGATCCAATAGTGGATGGTACTCTTTATAGAAGTATTGTTGGTGCCCTTCAATATGTCACTCTTACTAGACCTGACATTTCCTTTAGTGTGAATAAGGTTTGTCAGTTTATGCAATGTCCTTTAGACACTCACTGGAGAGCTGTGAAGAGGATCTTAAGGTATCTTGCAGGTACAATTGACCAAGGGCTTCTCTTCTCTTCCTCAAATATGCAGCTGTGTGCCTATGCAGACTCTGACTGGGGTTCAGATATAGATGACAGAAAATCAGTATCTGGTTTTTGTACTTTCATGGGTAAAAACATCATTTCTTGGTCTTCCAAGAAGCAAGCCTCAGTTTCTCGAAGTAGTGCAGAGGCTGAGTATAGAAGTTTGGCTAATGCAGCAGCTGAAGTGGTATGGCTGAAATCTCTTCTTTCTGAGCTGCATGTTCCCATACCCTTCACTCCTACAATCTGGATTGACAATCAAAGTGCTATTGCCTTGGCCTCTAATCCAGTTCTTCATGCTCGCACAAAGCATATTGAGTTGGACATGCATTTCATCAGAGACCTTGTGCAGAAGAAGCAATTTCAGGTGTCTTTTGTTCCTTCTCTCGATCAAACGGCTGATATCTTGACAAAGCCCTTACGTCACCAATTGTTCTCTCGGCTTCGGCTCAAGCTTGGTGTTGTGCCTCTCACCTCGCTCCAATTGAAGGGGAATGTTGGAAACCATAATATAAAACCTTGTTAATATATTTAGTTTCATAATCTATTTAATTATATTAGGGTTTTGTCTTTTACAGCTTTATTAGCTGTAGGGTTTTGTTTGTTTGTGATCTGCGTATGTTGGCTACGTGGACACATCTTAAACGTTGGTCTCCTACTAGGGTTTAGGGTAGCTGTCTATTTAAACCCTCTATTGTATGACCGCAGCTCTCAGAGCTTTTATTATCCATTAATGGATTCTGCAAAACATTCTTTCTGTTTTTACTTTTTGGCTTGTTCATTTTCTTGCTGAAAACTCACACATCCCGTATTCAATATAATGAATATGTTACTTATTTGAACTTAAATTAACTCATATTTATTTAATTAATTAAATTATATATTATTTTAACACTAATCAAATTAAAATATTTTGTTTAATTCTATCAAAATATTCAACAACGAGATTAACTCTTTCCCATAAGATAGCACCAAAATTAAATTTAACGAAAAACAAATGTTAAGCATATTTTAGGTGTGTGAATGAAAAACAAATGTTAAGCATATTTATTTTAGGTGTGTGAATATAAATTTAGAGTAATAATTAGTTGTATAATAAAAGGAGAATAGACAAAAGTATACATTTGAATTTAATATATGAGTTCAGTAGCTAGCTCCTCGTATAAAGGTATGAGTTTTATAAGCTATTTTAATTGAAAAGACTAAAATACCTTTAAAAGTGACAAACACACCTAATCATTGAATGACAAAATCAATTACTTTTGAATTGATTATTATTTTATTACAATAAAAATAAAATAAAAATAAAATAACAATATTAGTATTTTTCTCCGGCATTTTTTTCAATTCATAATCGATCTAATTTCTTTTTCAAATTCAAAATGAATCTCGAAAATTTATAAAAACAATGGAAGATAACGCAAAATATAACAAATTCGAGATAATCATACCACGAAAATATCTATAATGTATAAGCTACAATTTTTATTTTTTATATATATAATAGCACGAATTCAAACTAAGCACGAAACATCTTTAAATTTCGTGCTTGTAACTTATGGGCAATACGAAAAGAACGCAAATTTCGTGCTTTTGGGCAGCACAAAAATAACACAAATCTTCGTGCTTCTGGGCAGCACAAAATTCAATTTCCATGCTCGTTTTCGTGTTTCTGAAAGTACGAAAATTAAATTTTCGAGCTAATGTTCGTGCCTGGGCAGAAAAACTTCAATATTTTACCATAAATTCTATAATTTTTTGTAGAAATCTCCAAATTAAGTTATGTAAATTCAGTAATAAACTAGACTCAGTGATTTTCACAACGAAATTAACAAAAAATAATTTGCATTTTTTTACAAAAAGTAATAAAATTAATGGTGAAAGATGACCGATTGATGATTTTTGCGAGTAACCAATCTTTTACTAATAAACTACTTTGATTCAAGAAGACTTGGATTCCATATTATATATGGTTTTGAAGCCTATCGAGACTAGTATATTAGAGAACTGACGAAAAGTTATTTGAAATTTTCTAAAAAGAGTTATGAAATTAATAGTGAAAGATGGTGGACTAAAGTTATTCGCAGATAGTACAAATGTAACTAAAAAAGTGTTTATATTGATAATTAATTAGAATTTGTATGACACATGGTTGTGAAGAGCATCGAGTCTAGTTTATTATGGAATTTACAATACTGAATTATGAGATTTCTAAAAAAACTTATAGAATTTATTGTAAAATATGGAAGTTTTTCAGCCTAAGCACGAATATGAGCATGAAAAATTCAATTTTCGTCTTGTGTTTCGTGTTCCGAGAAGCACGAAATTCAATTTTTTGTGCTGAATTTTCGTGCTCATGTTTGTGCCTAACCGAAAAAATTGTCATATTTTACCATAAATTCTGTAACTTTTTGTAAAAATCTCCAAATTAAGCTTGACAATTATTTGATATTAGACTCGGCTCGTTAAAAATAAACCCGGAATGTGTGGATAGGAAGTCGGGTGACGAGTATGCAGATTCGAGTGGGGTCCTCTTTCATAATATTCCACGCGTATTTCACGCACTATTAGGAAAAAAAATCAAATCTCTGTGTAACGAGCATCAGCCCACCTAACTGATTTCAAGTCTCCAACAACAATAATAATCACAATAGTATAAGTTTCAAACATCCAACTTATCCTCAGAGCAATCAAAATCAAGATTATATATTCAAAAGACAAAATGGCTGCATGTAGGTGAAAATTTGAACTATGTGATTTGCATATAGACTATAGGTTTTATCCCCAAAACAAATAAAAAACCGACATGTGTCTTCTGTTCGTGACACAAACGATGGTGATATATGGCCCGCAAGGATAAAAGCAAAGTACAGCCAAGAAACATAGTTAAGGGGTTTTATTGTAATTTACTCGGTTTTGAATCATGTTTAAGCAGAGTAGAAAACAGCTCTCACCAATGGTCAGGGTAAATATGAACCGATGCGAAATCAATGGCCTCGATCTTTGAATTGCGGATGAAATCAGTTCCGAATTCAGATGCCCACATCTCGGGATTAACGGTTAATCTTTTGGAACTTTTAGGTCCGTAAAATCCTACGAGGCCGACTGTAATCAGATGGTTCCCGTCAACTGACTTCACATAAGTCGACATATCTTCTATCCAATCCTGCAGTTTCATGACATTTGGTGATAATTTTCTCGATCAAAAAATGGGAAAATATATAACCTTTAATAGGGCCTTTACCTGAAGAGTGTCACCGGATTTATCGGTCATACATCGGGGTTTCGTTGATCAACTCCCAGGCAAAGATAGTTGGATCATCTCTGTACTCGACTCCAGTTATTGTGTTCTTTCTTGTCAGAACAGCCTGATTTCAACAACAAAAAAAAAAAAAAAAAAAATTCCATCAAATATATAAAAATGCAGTCAAAAGTAAATTACAGAAGTGCCCTTGAGGTTTAATCTAATAGGTTACCTTGACATAATTTTTGAAATAGCGTCTGATTGATGGGTCGTAATAGAACGAATCATTTGAAGAACTTAAGCCGACGCCCTCTTCCCATGCCCACTTAACATACTGAGTCTTTCCACCAAAAGCTTGCAAGTTATTCACCAGACACAGCATCAGCCTTACTCCATTTCGTCTCGAACTTATTTTTGTTTTTCTTCAACTTCAATATATGTTTATAATCATATTAACCAACTAGAATACGATCGAACTGCAGATAATTTCAAATGCATATCAACAAGAAATGACAACAGCAGTATCAGTAAACTCACAAAACGAAAAACAAATTATTTCAACACTCAGAAACTCTTACTCTGAACACTCTCTCGTCGAAATCGGCCCGGGGCAACTTGGAGAGCGTTGTAATCGCCGTCGTTGAAAGCCCAAGTCCTGCAAACGGTGAGCCCCATTTGGGCCCCGGTTCGCAGGATCTCGCCGACCCTGGACTCGTCCACATCGTGGTCCATCATCCAATAAGAGTTCCACCCATTGAAATAGAAAGGCTTTCCATCAACCACGAACTGAGTCCCGTTTCTCCCCACAAAACCGAGTCTTAAAACACTGTGGACAGTGTTCCACAAATCGCCAAAAGACAAATATACGAAAAGAGAGGCCAAGTCCAGAGAAGGGATAGTGCTAAACACTATCTTACAAGTGAGTGGTGACTGAATTAGTAATCGTGATTACAAATAAAATTATTCATCAAATTGAAACTAAACTGCTATTTTTTTTTCAGTGGGACAAATCATCAAACACCTTCAAGTCGAACCACTGCTCTTCGACAACCGAGTGCAAGGGGAGCTTTTACGGCCAATAACAGGCGGCCCCAATCCTTCTGCCTCCCTTGACCAGCCTCTTCCTTTTCTTGACTTCACCCTCACCGCCCCATTCCCAATCTCCAACTAGCACATTTTAACATTATGTGCTTCAATTCAAGATAAGGGCACCTTTTTTTTTTTTTTTGCTTTTGTTTTTTTCACATGTTCACTAAGCTTTAACAAATGTGTAATTTAGTTACCCAAAATTTCAATATACAAAAATTAAATTCAAGAAAAAATTCAACAAAAAAAATGTGTAATTTAGTTATATATAGCTCCTTACCCGTGCCCTTCTTGATCCATGGAGACACCATGATAGTAGGAACCCTCACTCCCAACCGGTCGAACCCGAAGTTAAACGGGCCGCCACGTTGGAGGTGGCCGAGTGGACGTAGAGCCGGTTGGGCTGAGTCGAGGCCGGCACCGAGGCGAACCACCGGTCGAACACCGCGAACTCGGACACCAAGGCCTTGTAAGTGGCCCCCTAGATAAATAAATGTGTTAGAAAAGAAACTGTCTTCATCTAAAAAGCTCGAACTGTTTAGAGAAGTTGAGCAACTAGACATTTATATAACTGAGTTGAGTTTTGAGGTTTGAGTCGACTCACCTTGTTGGGTGGAAGCCGTTCATGGGGGGAGGGGTGGGGGAGGTGTGGTTGGACCCGAAGATTTGTTCGCGGATGGCTTGGAAGGAGTGGCCAGGGTCGGGGTCGACGAAGTGGGATTTGTTGCCGAAGAAGATTTGAGGGGAGTTTTGGAGGGTGGTGTTGATGGGGTTGGACTCAGAGCCGTTGACTCCGTTGATTTTCGGGTTGAGGTTCTTCATCCAACCGAGCATGTGGTCGAACGAGCGATTTTCCATCACTAGAATCACCACCGTCTTGATCGGGCTGGGGTCGGCGGAGGGGGAGAGGAGGAGGAGGAGGGGTGATAATGATAATGATGGTGGTGTGTTGGTTATAGCCATTGAAAGCTCTGTTTGCTCTCTTTTGTTTTGATGAGGGTGGAATGGAATGGAATGAAAATATGAAATGGGTGCTTATAAATAATGCTCAAATCCCAAGTCCACGTCTTGTTTTTTATTCTATTTTTCTTTTCAATTTTATTATTCTCTGCATACGAAATCACTTACGAACTCACTTGCGAAGTCACTTGCATCACCCGATGTTGGAAGGGAGAAAATGTTTGTTCCTCCTATCAAAGTAATTGAGTCTCGATTTAGTCCCTTGAAAGGAGTCGACTTCAATTTAGTCCCTCAAAACATGCACGAACAATTCATGCATCCAATATTTTTTTTTTTCATAAAAAGTAAGTGTAATATATAGTACATCGCATAAGAAAAAATTCCTACCGCGGTACCGCCCCATACGAGCTAAGCTAGCTCTCCACATAACCAAATAACATATAACACATAAAATAAAGAAAACATCTACCAAGCTATATGCCACACTCTTTTCAGTGCTCGTGCCTGAATGCATCCAATACTTGAGTGGAAGTAATGTTGTTATTCTCTGTTCCTTCATATGTTGTGTGTGAGCTGTTGGAAATCGACATCCCGTAGTCGCCGAAAAACGCGTAATAGACAACTCCGGTCGAAATCCCGATCGGCGGAGAAACCACGAAACCACCACAGGAGCCGGGCCCGACCGAACATTCCGCCGCGAGAGAACCCGCGGCCATCCAGACGAGCCCCTGCGTGGGGCTCGCAATCGCCCAGAGATCTCGCACGGAGCTGCTACGAGCAGCCCGTAGCGCGTCCCGCTTGACTCGCCCGAGTTGACTTTGACCCAACCCGGAATAATTCCGCGCTCTCACTCCCACGGCCACACTATATAACTCCCTTCGGTCTGAGAAACACATGAAAAAATATTTAATCCTTTGAAAAATGTTTTTTTTATTATTATTTCTTAGTGTAATATTTTTGATGAAATATATATTGTAATTTATTGATCATTTACTTCCAGCTCTTAGCTAAAATGCAATTTTTTTTTTCCCGACTCTTAGCTCGGTTTTAGTTCAAATTTCGAGCTAACGTCTCATAACGTCTCAAATATTGCACCTAATTGAGAAAGAAAACGACGATAAATGATACAATTTTTTTATTACTCTCCTAGAAAGAAAACGACGATAAATGATACAATTTTTTTTATTATTCTCGCGCAATTTTTGAACTATTTATTTTTAAACTTTCAATCAGCACGTTTCACCTAAAGAATACATGAACATGAAATTTTTATAGTTTTACAAAGAACTGATGAATATACTCTGGAGATTTTTTTGTAAAACAAAGACAACATTAATCGAGTAGCATCAAAAAATAATTCAACTTATCATAGACTTCTTAAATAACTTTGTTAAATATAAATATACTCCGTATTTATTTTTATTAAGTAAGTCCAAACCCATTTCATTTAATCATGTGACCGACCCGGAAACAGTCACTCTGACTCACTCACACACACACACTCCCACATTATATAACTGCCGCCTCCCTTCAGACACAAACAGATCCACGCACAATTTTCAGGAGAATCATTTCATTTTCTCTCGGTAATTCCTTTTCCTTTCTCTCGTAATAATTCAATCGTCGTCAACCCAATTTCGTTTATCCGTTTGTTTAATTAATTTTATTTTGTTTACCTATGAATTAGCGCACTTGCATCAGTTCTTGTTAATCGTTTTTTTTTATTTATTTTGTAGATTTAATTGTTTTTTCTTTATCCGATTTTTTCATGTTTTTTTCTCACATATATATATATATATATATATATGTGTGTGTGTGTGATATTTGTACGTGTTTTATAGAAATATTTGTTAATTTCCTCATAGATCTGACATAAAATCTAGTTTGGGATGATATATGAATTGGTATGTTTTTCTAGACGAAATCTTTCGATGTTTGAATCGGTGAAGTGACTCATGATCGGCCGGGACGTCCCGACTGACTTGAACATGTGAGCTCGCGCTATGCGTGTTTTAAAATCGCGCAAATCTTGCATTTTTTCGCTGTTTTTTAAAGTGATGCAATCAATTTGGTAATAAAATTTTCAATTTTCGAGTAACCGAGCTTTTAGGTGATCAACATTTTTATCGAAGATTGATATTTATTCCTTCGTATATTTGTCGTGTGTTGCAGCAAACATTCGAAAGGGATTGTAAACTTTCCGATGGCGCCAATATTGAAACGATCTGAGTTGCCCCAAGACGCTGTTCGTGAGCTCAGACGATGTGCGTAGGGGAATGCCCTGTTCGACAGAGAGCTTATCGCGTACAAAAGGCTTGAGGAAGATGAAACCATGGACAAAACTTACAAGATCCTATTGGTCAGCCTTCTCTCCCATGCTAATCGAAACGTCGAGCAAGAAGCTGACGAGGACAAATTTCCCAACGAGAAACGCGTGCTCAGAAAGCGCGTATCTAGTGCTGTAATCGAAATATCGTCAGACAGCGAACAGGAGGAGGCAGAGGCCCCCAAATCTAGAGACGTAAATCGATACAAAATAGAATTCACGATTTGCGCTTAAATTATATTATAACTAACTATTTTCGTTACGATTTTGTCTATTTGCAGGTGTGGGAGAGTAGTCGAGTGGCGATAACCGACTGTGAAGTCGAGTATAGGAGGCAGGTTTTGGAAGTCATGTCGAAGCCGTATGACATGACCGACTATACGACCCTCAATAAAAAATTAGACACTGGGTTGTATGCAAAATTATTTCCAGGCAAGTTGAAAATCTTTGAAATTAATTCTTTCTGATATCATTTGTTGCTTTTGTCTTACGCACGTTGTTTGCGCGGGCAGAGCTCGGAAAGGAACTCGACAAGTTCAAACACAACCAGAGGAAACGATTGACCCTCATGCGTGGATTTGACTTTTTGATTCGGGTAAAGAATACATGCAGAATTGTCGTTATAGTTTTTGACATTTTGGGCTGATGTTGTTTTTCGTCATGCATGATGTGGCTCGAGAAGGTGCATTCCAGCCTTGGAGAGACGAAAAATGCCTTGCGGTGGACCCCGCACCACCATCGCCAAGCTCCTCTCGTCCGGACCGTGCAAAGGCAAAGCAAAAAAACAAGACAAGGAGCTTAAGAATGTGATAACTAATTCAAATCTCTTGAATATTTTTTGTCAAAAGTATTTAGTTCTTTCAAAAATGTTTTCTCATCAATATTTCATAGTGTAATATTTTGATGAAATATATAGTGTAATTTATTGATTATTTTCGTCCAACTTAACTCACTGTATCAAGAACATAAATTGTGTGCTTAAAATGCGATGTTTTTTTTCGACTCTTAGCTCGATTTAGTACCACTTTGGCGCTGATGTCGCAAATTTTGCACCAAATTGAGAAAGAAAACGACAATTCTAATTTTTGTTATTACATTAATCGCAATTTTTGAACTATTTATTTTGAAACATTCAATCAACACATTACAATAAGAAACATGAGCATAAAAACTTTTTAATTTTATGCATCAAAAAGTAATTCAATTTATCTTATAGTATAAATTATATATATTGAAAAGAAAAATATATGGTCAAAAGTCAAAACACTGACATTTTAATAACTTTGTGAATTAAATACTTTATTAAGTAATTAAATTAAATTAGTAGTGATTAAATATATTTCTTATTTTAGTGGATTTACCACAACCGTTAAAGTAAATACATTTCATTTAATCAGTAGGTCCGACCCGACCCGAACCGGAAACAGCCAGACTCCCGCACTAAAACACACAACCTTCACGCACTACCTTCAGACACAAAAACACACAACCTTCACGCACTCAGAAAACGAGATATAAAACCCTTCCATTTCCATAGCTTTCTTCTGCTCGTCTTTCTTCATTTTTCTCTGGTAAATTCCTTATTCTTTCTCCGCTAATAATTGGATCGTCCTTCCTAATTTCCTTTCTCAATTGATTTAATTAATTTAATTTTGATTTCCGGTTATGAATTAGCGCGCGTGCATCAACACACATCTTAATTTGTTATTTAATTTTTTAATTTTGTAGATTTTTTTTCATTCATCCAATTTTTCCATGTTTTTTTTATGTCACAGATCCGATAGTTATATATGTGTGTGATGTGTACATGTTTGATAGAAGATTGGTTTTCTTTCTCCGGTAATAATTGGATCGTTCGATCGTCCGTCGTCAACCGAATTTCGTTTCTCCATTTCTTTAATTAATTTAATTTTGATTTCCCCTTATGAATTAGCGCACGTGCATCAACACATCTTGTTCATCGTTATTTTTAATTTTGTGGATTTAATTGTGTTTTTCATTCATCCCATTTTTCCATGTTATTTAATGTCACAGATCCAATATATATATGTGTGTGATATGTGTACATGCTTTAGAGAAAGATTTGTTTTAATTTCTCATAGATCTGACATATAAAATCTAGTCGGGGATGATTTATGAATTGGTATATATGTTTATGTTGAAGTCAGTCGGGACGTCCCGATTGACTTCAACACGTGCGCACGCGCTAGACGTGTTTTAAAATTGCGCATTTTTTTCTCTGTTTTTGTTAAGAAAAATTTCAATTTTCCAGTCACCGAGGTTTTAGGCAATCGAAATGTTTTTCTTCTTTCTTGAATGATACCACTTTCCAAAGTTTGATGTTTTTCTTATTTGTCTCAAGGTATATAGCAAACATCCGATGGCGCCTTTAATGGACCGAGCTAAGTTGCCTCAAGACGCTGTTCGTGAGTTTAGACGTTGCACGCAGGGGAATGCCATGCTCGATTATGAACTTGGCGAGTATAAAAGGCTATTTGAGGAAGACGAGAATATGGAAAAATCTTACAAGGTCCTAATGCTCAGCCTTTTTTCCCTAGGACCCGAGCTGCCTCAGACGGAAAACGGAAATCCATCGGAGGAAAGGAAACAGAATCTGGCCTCTGGTTCGGGTAAAGACATTTCGAATGATTCCAAGGCTGATGAACAGAGGAATGTTGTCAGCAAAAAGACGAAAAGAGGCGTGCTCAGGAAGCGCGCATCTAGTGAATATAGGAATGTCGTAATGGAAGAAATTCCGGAAGAGGATGAGAGAGTCGTTTCTAGGAAACGGTCGACTCGTGGTTCAAGGAAAGCCGTCATTGAAGAATCTAAGGAGTCGGATGATTCGAGAATTGCCATCATCGAAATGCTGTCGAGCAGTGATGAGGAGAGAGATGAGAGTGATGCTGATACAGACGACTATGATTTTTTTGATGATGATTATCATGAACGTGAAGATTCCTATGATTTTTTTGATGATCATCATCATGAACGTGAAGATTCTGACATTGATATGATGAAACTGAGGAGGAGCTCCAAATCTAGAGACGTACGTCCATATATAATATAATTTACAATTTGCGCATAAATTATCACTAACTATTTTCGTTACAATTTTGTCTATTATTTCAGGTGGGGGAGAGCAGTCGAGTGGCGCCAACCAACAGTGAAGTCGAATATAGGAGGCAGGTTCTGGAAGTCATGTCGAAGCCGTATGACATGACCGAGTATACGACCATCAATAAAAAATTCGACGCTCGGTTTTATGCAAAACTATTTCCAGGTCAGTTGAAAATCTTTGAAATTAATTATTCCTGATAAGTATATATCATTTTTTGCTTTTGTAGTCTTATGTACGTTGTTTGCGCATGCAGAGCTCGGAGATGAACTCGAGAAGTGCAGACACAGGCGGAGGAAACACTTGGCCCTAATGCGTGGATTTTACTTTTGGATTCGGGTAAGGAATTTTATTTATCTTTCATATTGCGTTGTGTGTTCGTTCACTGATTTTCAGAGACTAATGTTATTAACATGTTGTTTTTCGACATGCAGGATGTGGCTCGAGAAGGTGCATTCCAACCTTGGAGAGACGAGGAATGCCTTGCGGTGGAGCCCGCACTTCCCGTGAGATCTCCAGATCGTGCAAAGGCAAAGCTAGTAAGATAACGCATTGTTGTAAATCGGTTTCGGGTATTTTTTTGTTACAACTTTTGAGTATTTCAGGTGGGGGAGAGTAGTCGAGTGGCGCCAGCACGCTCTGAAGTTGAGTTTAGGAGACGGGTTCTGGAAATTATTTCGGAGCCTTACGACAAGATGGAGTATATGATCACCATGATAGAATTCGACTCTAAACAACAAAGTATCACAGATGACCATCCAGGTCAGTTGTAAATCTTTCGGGATTTTGTATTTTCTCACCCCTTAGCATAATAATAATAAAGGAAATAAATGGGTTTGTCTTACGTTCTTCAGAGCTTAGAAGTGAACTCATGAAGTGGAGAGACAACCGGAGGAAACAGTTAGCCCTCATGCGTGGATTTTACTTTTGGATGCAGGTAAAAAAAATTATTCATAGTTCATTCCTTATCTGTTTGTGTAAACGAGATTTTCATGGCTCGATTTCCCCGGTTCTTCACTGTTTTTCCATCCATTTGATCTGAAACAAGATCTTTTGTGAATGTTTCTTCATTAGAATTTGACCCAAGAAGGGGCGTTTAAACCATGGAAAGACGACGTTTGTCTTGCCGTGTAGGCTCAACCTCTCTCACGGGGGCAATGAATCTGAGAATTGAGAAGCAAGATGGATTTATAGACAGGTGCAATGCGGATGAAAAGCTCCTGGCGGTCTGCCTTCATTTGGAACGAGCTCTCGATTACCTTATTTGAGCCAATCGTTTGACTTGATCCATTGTTGTTCCAGTTGTAGAATTTATAGGACTCGTGACGGTATGCCTCTTTTTTTTTCTTTATATTGTTTGAATTTTATGTTTTCATTCAATTTATTTTTGTGATAAAGACGGAATTTCGCTTCTGAGGCAATTTGCAATTAGAGTCAAGAGTCTCGACCCTCTCGTCTCCGTTTACCTACGAGAAATCGATGATTGGAATTGCCATTGTTCAAAAGCGACTCTAAGAGTGAAGAAATTGCGTATGTGATGGTGGTGAACATTGGTCAAAGTTGTTTGTGTGGTTGGACTCTTAGAGTGAAGAAATGCTAGTATTTTTTTTCCACATAAATGTCAAGGCTTTTATTTAATTAGTTTGAATTCAAAGCAACAACATATTATAAAGTGTAATTAACTAATACTAGGAATTATAAGAATTGGAGGAGTCCGTTCTAACTAATACTAGGATTTTATAAACGAGATCTTAAATTCAATAATATTTTAATTTTTATATAAGATAAATTTAATTCATACAAAATAATTATAATTAATAATTAAAATAAAAACAAGGGATAATTGCATTTTAGTGCCTGAACTATAGGCACTTTTGTGCTTTAGTTACTGAACTTTCAACTTTGACATCTCAGTATCTGAACTTTGCCGAAATTGTGTTTTAATGCCTTTTTTGGTGGTTCCCGGCGACACGTGAGTTTCACGTGCGCATCGGTGCCACGTGTCGCTGTCTGTGTGGGTTGAGGAAGGCAATTACAATTTTAACCCTGAAGTCATTTTCTCTATTTATCAGAAACGAATTATCAGAAATTCCCAAACTCGCTGCCCCCAATTATCAGAAACGAATCCCTAACCCTAATTTCAATTTCTCCAGCAAGAACACTCCCAAAATGAAATCGCCCATGGAAGAAGTCTGTAGTTGCGGGAAGCCCTTAGTGCTGAAAACTTCATGGACTGACGCGAATCCAGG
>JACOMQ010004764.1:0-17874 GCA_014843705.1 Euphrasia arctica
TATGACTCGAATCGGAACGCAAAAGAGGTCAAAATCGCCGAAGGAGGTTTCGGCGGGCGCCGGAGAGGGTTTCGGCGACCGCCGAATATCAAGAATCAGGGCTGGGAATTTTTCGGGCTTTCGGCGCCCGCCAGGTCGCCGAATGAAAATGGCGGTCGCCATTTTGTCCCAGCGGGATTTTTTTTGTGCGCGATTGCGCTGAGCTTTTTTGCGTGACTTTTTGCACTGAGATTTTTGCGTGGGTTTATTTAATTAGGGAATTAGAATTATATGAATTATAATTCTATTCCTTAATTATTTAAGAGTCGTAAATTAGGAAAATGATTTATTCCTAATTCTAATTGTTACCAATTTGATAGGTTTGCTACACCTATAAATTGAAGTTCTCCGGTAGACGAAAATCATAGAGTGAATTGTAAGCCTCAACAATGTAGTCGATTGGTTCTTTCTTCCCGTGGTTTTTTCTCGTGTTTCGGGTTACGTGATTGAAGTTCTCCGGTAGACGAAAATCATAGAGTGAATTGTAAGCCTCAACGATGTAGTCGATTGGTTCTTTCTTCCCGTAGTTTTTTCTCGTGTTTCGAGTTTCCACGTAAATTGTGTGTTCGTTCTTTTTCGTTTATCCTTTTTCTTCGCATCTCATATATATTTTGAGAACCGTGAAAGATTTAGTTTCAATATCGCAACAAGTGGTGTCAGAGGATCGTAAAAGCACAACAGTATATATATATATATATATATATATATATATATATATATATATATATATATATATATAATTTAAATACATATACAAGATTAAATCCGTATTCATTTACTTTCCGTACATGTATGTGAGTTCGTTTATTCATTTTTAATTAATTCTGCTGCATTCATATACATATATCACATACGTATTTATTGTTCTCATAATCTAATTAAACTAATTAAAATACGTAAATCACTAAAAGCGAACGTATTCTGTGCAAGACAGAGTGTTGCGACATACGTTGTTCTGCCGTATCGCACTGCTTTGTATGGGCAGCGCATTTTACTGCATTTATTTTAGTGCCTACGACTTTCAACTTTCAATACTGTATAATAATTGGACTTATTTGTTGGAAACTTTATTTGGGTTATATTGGGCATTTGGGCTTATGAAATGTGTGGGCTAAAATTTGAATGGGTTGGGTTTGGGCTAAGAATTGTGCGGAGGTTTCGACTGGGCTCGCAGGTTAGCGGGTTGGCCCAGGCGGGTCAATTATTGGGCTGGGCTGGTAGGTCAATACATTTGAATTCAATTATGGTCCGCGATCTGACCGGGTTGGGCGAGCCGGATCATGGGCATAACTGGAGGGCCGGGTCAGACCCGAACTCTTGTACACCTCTAGGTAGGAGAAACAAAACAAAAAGGATGGAAGTATATATCGATTTTGGGTACTGTGTTTAATTTGGGGAGGACTACTTAGTCAACTTTAGTTGTGAAGTCAAGATCGTATGGCTCACTAATAATTCAATAAAATATAAGCTAACTTGTTATCTGGTTTTTGTTGCAATTTGAAAAGTCCTTTTATGTATATATATAGATGCACAATACTAATACTCTATATTACTCTTGATTTTTTTTGTAACTTCGAAAACCAAAATATTATTGACATTAGTGATGATTATTGAAGATGCATTTCTGAATGATGAAATTACAAGCCTTAATACATTCTTATTTCAACACACAATTAAAACAATCAAACACAATCAATTGATCACTCATACATCTGATCAATCAGAAAAACATCCCGATTATTCCGGTGCAGTGGTTGTCGTTGACGATTTCGAGGTCGTATATGTAAATCGGAGGCTCGAGCGAGTACGTGCTCCCGGTGACGACCCCTCGAGCCAGCTTGAAAGCTCCGGTCCCACCGACGATCGGGAACTGTCGAGAACTCTGCGACACGTCGTTCCTCCCCACGGCAACGACCGTGCTCCCGTTGTACTTGCCGCTCGAGAAGATGTAGGCCAAGGACACGTGGATGTCCTGCTGCACGACTTGGTTGGAAAAGGCGATGGTCCCACGAGCGTGGCCGAGGAAGGTGGACTCGCGAGCGGGGCCCGCGGTGAGAGGGTCCTCAAAGGCAAAGGAGTCCGCGTACGAGATCGGTTGGCTCGTGTTGAACTGGTCGTGGAGGTACAGCCGGATGTTCGTCACCTTCGGCTTGAAGAAGGCGAACGGTATTAGGGAAGCGAAGACGACGATGCATATCGAAGAGAGCAAGAAGATGATGCTAAGTTTTGCCATGTATTTTGTTATGGATGATGTAGTAAGGATGGAATAGAGATGCATTGAAGAACAAACGAATAGAGGTCTTATATAGATGGTTAATTCGGTCAACTCTACGAGTACGTACATATACTAATATTTTAGTACATAAGTATAGAACATGGTTTTGAGGTTACACACTAGCACATAAATTGCGATTATAGTTTTTGTTGTATTTTTCTAGTGGTTGTCAAATTTGAACGTGGAATTGGTCTTCTTTTTTTCATACAAATAGAAAATGTTTGTTTTAATACCAATTGTGTTAAAAAAATTGTGCACACAAGATAATAAGAAAAAATTCATTGTTAATGAATTCTTGTAATGATTGTGCAACTAGCTAGGTTGTTGTAGGAAGGAGCTTAATTAATCATTTACAAATTATTATTAATTTTATAATTATTATATGGACTAATTATTAATTATGTGTTTATATTGATGTAATGAATAAAGTCAATTGATTTTATTTTTATTTTAATATCATTCGAGTTATTTTGTGCAATGTTCAAGTGACAGAGCACATATTAAAAAAGAGTAATTTAGAGAAAAAATTAAAATGGTTTTATGATTTTTAAAAAAAATAACATAGTTTACATTCTTAATAAAAAAGGTAATTAATTTTTTGAATATATATAATTTAATGTATTGATATTAAATGTATTCATAATTTAGGTAAGCTTTTCAAATTTGATTTGTCTATTTTAACCCTTTGTATTATATTAGAAGGACAGCAACTGAGGTTGCATTCCCCGTTCCAATCGGCCGTCAAGCCGGCGAATTATCCGTTCTGGCGACCCATAATTATTCTCCTTAGATCTCCTGAAAACAGGTGATCGAGCCAATGTAAGAATTATTGGGGGGTTTCCCTTTCGATTTTCTGTGAAAACCATGTTATCGAGTGTTTTGGGTCGAGTTGGCTGAGGTGTCTTCAAACTGTTTGATGTTTTGAGGTGTCTTCAAACTGTTTGATGTTTTGCTTCACCGAGCTTCATCAATGGCGGTTGTCTTTCTATTACAAAGTTTAATCAAACACGTTACACCGATTAGAAATTTTAGGGCTTTGCCATTTGCCGCTCCAAGTAATTTATCAATTGGAAATCGGTCATCATTTTCGACACAAATATCTCTCGAAGAATCTACCATTGAAGTCCTGAATCAAATCCTAGCCGCAGACGATAACCCTTCGATTTCCAGAGAGGATATCTGTATCGATTACATCTGCAAGCTTTGCGCTGAGGGAAACCTTGTAGCCGCCTCCAGTATACCGATTACATCCGTATTGTGTATGTATATTTGTATGTAAATAAAAACGAGTTCTTTGTTCATGTTTGTATGTGGGCTGTTGAAATTTTTTGTCTTCCAGGTGAATGGCAAATGGGCTTTTGTGGGCGTAATCTTTCTTTGTCGAAAAATACACATTAGCCATGGATGTTTCTTCCTTCGAAGGTAATTTTTATTTTATTTAAAAAAATATATTAAAATTTTTTTTTCCGGCATTTTGGGGCAAATTTGCTGGTCGTTGTGATTTTTATGGGTTTTTTGGTTTCCAGTGAAGGGTTGTTCCGTTTTTCAGTACTTTTTGATGTTCGAACAAAAATTGTTTATCTTCTTCTTGTTCTTGTGTAACAAGATTTTTATTGTAATAGATTGTTTATTTCGTGGCCGCCTGGCCGGTATGTTTTTTGGGCTGATTCTTCGCTTGATTTAGTATATATCGAATCGATTTTTTGTGTTCAATTTCTTCTTTCGATGGAATTAGCAAAGGTACATAGACACGCATGCTCACACACTTTGTTGCTACTTTTATTTTATATCTTTTCATATTCAAAGATCTCAAGGAGACGATTTGGGATGATTCTTGAACTAGTTTGTCCAATAAACTAGGGTTAATCGTGTTTCTTTTCTTTGTTTATCTGAAATCTTTTAATAGAATTCATGCCTTCACATGCATTTGACTTTACTTTGGTTGTTTTCTCGTTAAATATCATAATTTGCGTATGGTTGAAACTTGCAGTTCTATTTGACCCATCAAATTGCATCAAGTTGAGCATGGATCAAAAGAGAGAACTAGTGTACCAAGTATCCAAGTGGTCAGATGGGGCCACAGACATCCTACACTACTGGACCCGCCAGGAGATTCTCCAGATCCTCTGCGCCAAGCTTGGTAAAGAAAGGAAGTACACTGGCCTAACAAAGACCAAACTAATCGGACACCTTCTCAAACTTGTGGAAAAGAAATCACGGGACCAAGTAACCGAAGAACTTCCCCCATCTGAAAACGGCGGAAGGATACTATCGATTACACTATAGATTATGAATGACACTATAGAATACAGTTTCATGTTATATAAAATACAATTTCATGTTTAGTTTAAACAATAGTTTAAACCATCAAAAGGTACACTATAGATCAATTCAAACAATAGTGTGAACCATCAAAAGGTTCACTATTGATCAATGTAATGAAAATCACATGTCAAATTGTTCAATACACTACAACTCTAAATATAGTAAAATAATAATTTAAACCATCAAAAGGTGCTCAAAGGTAAGTGAAAGGACACTATAGATTACACTATAGATTATGAATGACACTATAGACTACAGTTTTATGCTATATAAAATACAATTTCATATTTAGTTTAAACAATAATTTAAACCATCAAAAGATACACTACAGATTAGTTCAAACAATAGTGTGAACCATCAAAAGGTTCACTATTGATCAATGTAATGAAAATTACATGTCAAACCGTTCAATACACTACAACTCTAAATATAGTAAAACAATAGTTTAAACCATCACAAGGTGCTTAGAGGATAAGTAAAAGGTAAATCACAAAAAAACTATTCAATGAACCAAAAGACAAGAAAAATGAATTAATATTCAGTTATAAATATAGAAAAACAATAATTTAAGCTATTCATTACACTACAACTATAAATATAGTAAAACAATAATTTGGACCATCAAAAGGTGCCTGAACCAACAAATTTCCAGCCAAAAATGGATGCACCAAGAAGGAGATAAATGCAATTTGCTCCAGTTGAAATAGTTTAATGGTCGGCTCTCCAACACTCACAATTCGCTACAAATCTCTTCACAATTTCAACTCTTCGATCTCCTGTTATAAGTCTTGTCACAAAGATCTAGTAGAAATAGTTCCAGAGCTTTTGCTGCATATAGACACAATGTTTCTTAAACTAAGAACCAGCGCAACGGAAAAAAGAAGAAAAAACTAAGAACATAGCCAATACACTGCCAATCAATTTGCATTTTTACTAAATAGATTAATGCATTTTACATTGATTACTTGTACATCATAGGTGTTAAGATTGAGATCATGTAGTTTAAAGATTTATCAGACACTACTAGGTACACAATATGAATGGATGAGTAGTAGATTTAGGCAAGGAAACACCTACAATGTAATATTTGGTTACAAACAAGTGAACTTAGTACATCGAAAGTTACTCTAATTAAAATTTCACTTACTACAACAGTGGTTATTAAGCTATTAAACTACTGCATTCTCATTTTCAAAGCATATGATATATCTTACACTATAATCTACATTGGATTAGTTCATAAATTATATATCTCAGTTTCATATACATTTAGGTCAAAGTGTTATCAAATGTTTTTAAACATCGTAAACCCTATTGGTGGACCACACTACACAATCTATGTCACACACACACACCAATTCACCTGATCATGTTATTGGGTTAAAGTTGTTCGTCATGAAATTAGTTGTACAGGTACACAACTAATTAAAATCCAAACCTAAAAATTGCAGCTTTAAGTCGGTTTAAAACAGGGGGATTTTCAATAACCATAATTTCAGACATGCAATCGTTTCTACTAGAACACTATCTCAATTCATAACTAAAAACTAATAAATTGGGTAGAATCAAACACCAAAATATAAGAACCCTAAATCAGGTATCGAATCTAGTCACCCAATAATTCAATTGATAATGATTTGAGAAAACTTACCTTATCACGAATAAGCTTCGAGGTTTGAGAGGATATGCTACGACGTTGACACCGGCGGATGAATCACAAATAGCCCGTTTTACTGTATAATGCTTCGAACTTTCAGTTTTCCAATTAGCATACACGTAATAGTGTATTCATAGTAGTTGAGGTTATATGGTAGTAGTTGAGGTTATATGGAAACTTAATTATTAATACGGTGGTGGATTTTTTTGGTAGTGTAATGTCCAAACATGGCAAGTGTATATTTAATAACATCAATTAAGAGATATGATATAATATGTCAATAATGGAATATATTATATAGGTTTCAATAATTAAAAAGGTTATTTGGTAATAATTAAAAAGGTTATTTGGGTAAATCTAGTTTTTTTTATAAATAGTGTAAAGATTGTTCTTAATATATAATTAAGAGTAAGATATTTACCCTTTTTGAAAAATCCCCATTAAAAAATGTTATTTTTTAATTTAAAATATAATAAAATATACTACATATTTTAGAGAAAAAAAATAATAATATATATATATATTTTTTTAAATGTTCATAATTGATTGAGATAAATAAAATATTTATACAATGGGCACTTTCATTGCGTTAATGTCTTAAGAGAGACTAAATTTTTTTTAGAAACTGATTTGACATGTTGGTTTTTATACTAAAAAAAAAATAATGTATATGAATGTTAAAATGAATCATTTTAAATAATACTCCGTACTCACTCTCACTAACAAATGTTCAAAATATGACCATTGATGTGGACGAGAGAAAGTACTATAATCTTTAATAGAACTTTTTAAAATAAAAGTATATCTTCACAAGTTATTTCAAAATAAATAATACTATAACATTTTAATAGAACTTTTTAAAATAAATAAATAATACAATAACTCTTTAATAGAACTTTTTAAAATAAAAGTATCACCTCCACAAGTTATTTCAAATATGAGTACACCTACAATAATAAGATCATTTTTCTTGACACAATTAAAAAAACTATATATATATATATATATATATATATATATATATATTATTTGGTTTTTTATCCAATGTCCAAATAATAATTTTTTTTATATGCTGATATCCAAAACCCAATAAATATGCCCAAACTCAATAAAAGCAAACTCAAAAGAAAATAAAATATTAATTAATAAAAGCACAAACTGAAAATAAAATATTAATTAATTTAAACTCTTTTCACAATTGTGGGCTCCAAACTCAATAAAAGCACAAACTCAAAAGAAAATAAAATATTAATTAATTTAAACTCTTTTCACAATTGTGGGCTGAAGCGTCCGTATCTTTGCCATTCGATTATGGCGCTTGTTACTTTTATTTTTAGCGAGTATTGCGTTTATTCAATTATGGCTTTTTATTTTTATTTAGAGGCCTGTGGATTTTCGATTCCTTTTATAAGAAAGATGAGTATTTTAACACACCTCAAAAAAACATAAGTATTTCATACACTTTCTACTTGAAATGTCTAATTTACCCTCACTTTTTTAAAACACAAAACAAAAGCATTAAAATACAAGAAAAAAGACAAAAAAATAAAATCAAATATTCGGTCCTCATCCCTCTTTTTTTTTCTCCCGTCGGTCCCCCCTTACCAAAACCGCCGCCACTTTTGAGAATCAAAGAAGAAGAAATCCGGCCATCAATTCCGGCGACTCAATGGCAGACAACGATCAACAATAAGACGAGCCACAATGGCCGATTCAAGCTCCGGTAAGTTTGGCCGAAACCTAGCTTTTCAATTTCGAAAAATTGATGTTTTTTCAATAATGTGTTCAATTGGATGTGTTAATTGCTAGGATTTGAGTGTATTTGAGTTCCTTATTGCGTTTTAGTTGATTTAGAATCGAAATTATGTGTTAAATTGCTCGCGAAATCGTCTGAAAAATCTGGGTTTTCGCCTCTGTTCCACGCTACATGGTCTCGCTACACGGTAGCGATTTTAGCGCTCACCGTGTAGCGAGACCACCGTGTTACCGGACAGTTACCGAGAAAATCTCGGTAACATGGTCAGATTTTCTCGGTCACCGTGTACCGGTTATCCGGTAACACGGTGACCGTGTAGCCGAGCAGAATTTTTTTTTTTTAATTTTGAGTTTTGTTATTTAATTGAATGTAATATTTATTTATTTAACTTCATTTTTGCAGGAGGGCTTCGAGTGGAGAAAAATAAACATACATATGCTAAGCGGATTACCAGATGAGATCCTGCATCATGTCCTCTCTTTTTCCTGCCGACGAACCTTTCCGTGCGCACCAGCGTTCTCGCGAGACGATGGAGGTTTATGTGGGCCCTCGTCCCAAATTTAGAGTTTCGCAGCTCTACGCATTTGGACATCATAGACAGGGTTATATCGATGCACGAAGCGAAACCCCTGAATACTTTTAGTCTCTCCAATGTGGAGGGATGCTCATATCGACTGGAGACATTGATTATCCACGCCCTCAAGCGCAGCGTCCGAAATATGTACCTTGATTTCAGTGATATAGACTACAAGGAGTATATCGCGTGCGGTTTGCCAAGACTTCTCTTCATGTGCAAGACTCTCGTCGACTTGAACCTCAATAATTGTGGAGTGATCCCCTCTAGTGGGGAGGTGTTTTTGCCTTGCCTCAAGAAGCTTGATCTTAGTAATGTCGATTATGAGGATAAGGATTCCCTCCCTCACTTGCTTTCTGGTTGTCCTGTGATTGAGGAGCTGATCGTCGATGGTTTCTATAGGGAGGAAGAAACGAATTTGGGTTGCTTTATTGTATCTTCACCCACTATAAAAATGTTGCACATTGATTTCTCATCGAGTCGCGAACTATACTATGATGATGAGATGTTGATAATAAATCTTCCCGCCCTCGTATATCTTAAGGTGAATGGTTGTTATTTGGAGTATGCCAAAAGTTCGAGGAAGACCATGACCTCCTTAATTGGAGCGGATTAAGTTGAATGGATATTGGCATGATTGTGACATCGATTGCGCCGAGCATGACTGTTCGAGAGCGTTTCTTAGTTCTCTTTGCCATGTGAGGTACCTACAAATCTCAAGTTATTTTCAAGAAAATGTGTGTTCTGTTTTTTGAATCGTTTTGATTTTTTTCATACTTAATTATACCCTGCTTGTGGTTTTAAATCTGATTTTTTTTTTTGCAGCTTGTTGACATTGTAGGAACGAGTTCAATGCCAAAGTTTGTTAATTTAACCAAACTCGTACTTAATATGAACGCTCACTGGCATTTTATTGTTAAGTTCCTCGAAATTGCTGATAATCTTGAAGTTCTTGTTGTGAGTAGAGTTGACTTTTGCAATTTATCTTTTTGCATATTGTGCAATTCCATATGTTTCTTACTTGCATCCTTGTTTTTGTCATCAGCTTCGCTCAACCTTGATGCCCTATAAGGAGCCGGAACGAGTGCCTTTGTGCATGTTATTTCATCTAAAAATTGTTAGAATCGATAAATTCGGTTTTCGTGATGATAGTGGTTTTGACATGGTGAGATATATTTTGAGGAATGCTCAAGTACTTTAGAGGATGTACATAAACGGATTCCCCCGTTATAGTTCCTCTGACAAGGAAAAGCTTGATGCGCATCAAAAAATCTCATTGTTTGAGCGAGGATCCAAGTCGTGACAGATTGCCTTCAACTCGTAGATATGTTGCTCGAAAAATCTTCAGTTTGAGTCGTAGCGACCTTTGATTTGTATTTTGAATGATTTGTAGTTTTTCGGATTGATTTGGTTTCTATTTGAATTGATTTAGGTGTGTTTTGATTGATTTTGGTGAAAAGTGATTTCTATTTGAATTGATTTTGGATGATTTTGGACTTTTTCTGATTGATTTTGTTTGTATTTGAATTGATTTAGGTGTGTTTTGATTGATTTTGGTGGAATAAGTGTGTTTTGATTGATTTTGGTAAAATAGGTGTTTGTGTTGATTGATTTTGGTGAAAAGCAGGTAAAAAACGGGTTCTGCCCTCTGATGCACGGTGGCTACCGGTAACACGGTGTACCGGTATCTACCGTGTAGCCTTAACTGACCGTGTAGCCAAGAACTGCTCGGTCAGTTTTCCGGGCAGTTACTCGGTAACACGGTGGTAACCGGTAACACGGTGCTCAACACGGTTGTGACCGTGTAGTATATAAAAAATTTTGATTTTCATTGATTTTAAGGCATTTTTTCGATTGTTAACTTGTTCTTGTAGTATAAAACATCAGTTTAATAATCAAAATGATTCAAAAAACATGATCAACTATTGAATTTGACGAATTAAGTGATTACGCATGAACAATTTATTACCTATGTAGATAAGATTGTGACAATATTAGTAGAAAGTTCGAAAACGGTCAACATTCCAAGCATCTCATCTTTGTAGTCCTATATTGGTTGTTTTATGATGTTTATTGGATGTATCTAGTGTTTAAAATGATGTTTTATGCTTAACTTAACAAAAAAAAAATGCTCGAGAAATGCTTCAAATTTATAAAAAAAACCAAATATTTTCTGAGCTACACGGTAGGCTACACGGTAGAAGGTCCTACGCGGTAGAAGGCATTTCATCTTTGTAGTCCTATATTGGTTGTTTTATGATGTTTATTGAATGTATCTAGTGTTTAAAATAATGTTTCATACTTAACGTAATAACAAAAATGCTCGAGAAATGCTTCAAATTCATAAAAAAACAAATATTTTCTAAGCTACACGGTAGAAGGCAATTGCTCGGTTTATTGAAAAAAAATTACTCGGTAACCACTACTAGAAAAAAGACTTTTAGCGACCACAGTATTAGTGACCACGGGACGTGGTCGCTATTATCTGCTTTTAGGGACCACGTGCAATCGCAAATAAATCCACTCGCTATTTTTTAGAAAATAATCCTGCGTAACTATTAGCGACCACGGGTCTCGTCGCTATTAAAAACTATAGTCGCTATCGATGTTGAAAAAGTGGCGCGTTCTGCCCCGCCAAAATAAGTGGTCGCGAAAGACTATTAGCGACTACACATGTAGCCGCTAAAAATTATGATATCCTTTCCTAATTTCCACGGTGGAAAATAATTTTAATAATTGACACGGTGGAAGGGTTTTTGCGACCGCGAGTGGTCGCAAAAGACGCGAATCATTATCATATAACAGCGGGCATAGGGCTCACTTTCTCTTGCGCGATCGATTTGAGAGTCGATTCTCTGCGATTTTCGGCGAGGCGATTTATCTTCACTTGGACGCTCCGGCCAGATTGCAACGAGCACGACGACGGCAGATCTTCGGCGAGGCGGTGAGGCAGACGAGGCGGACGAGCTAGGCGCGCGGGGAGTCCGACTGTTTCGAGCAACGCGTTCGAGCGATTTCTTCGAGCAGCGGCAGAAGCAAGGTATGTAGCCGACCTCTTTGGTGTTTTAATTTTTTTATTTAGGGTTGATTTTGATTTTCAATTAAAAATGGATTTAGGGTTTTAAGTTTGGGGATTTTTCGATCGTTATGGACTTAGATTTATTTTTTGTTTTATTTTATATTATTTATTCTGGATTTTCGAGGAGATAATGAAGAAAATGGACCAAGGAAAGAACCTGCCATTCTTTTCTGTCGAGGTATGTAAATTTTGGTGTTTTGGTGAAAACTATTTGTCGTTTGAATATTTTGTTTCCTGAACTTGCAGGGTAGATTCAATGTGGAGATTGGTTATGTGAAGGAGCCTGTTTCAGATTATCTACGAGCTGTGGTTTTAACTTTTTTCAAGCACTAATATTCAGACGAACGAGGATGTTGCTATTAAGCTTGTAAGTGATTGAAACTTTTTTTGTTTTGTTTTGTATGATTATGGTTCGGCTATCTTCCTCTAGGTGTTTCTCAACGATTGTGCGATTGCTGTTTTTCTTTCTCGTTTTGAATTTGTTGGTATGTTGGAAGTGATTCATTGTTATGGGTTATAGCCGAATGAATATTAGCTTTTAGTTCATTGGTAAGTGCTTTCTTCGCTTAATAGTAAAGGGTTTTTGCAATACATCTTTGGGAGATTTTAATGCTTCAGTACATCTTTGGTATTTTTTCCAGGTTAATCTGGTTGAGTTCGTTCAAGGAGATATGCAAATCAGGTGCCCTTTTCTTTAATTAAACGTTTGTCCAAAGTCTAATAGCTTTTTTGTATTTGGTGTGATATGACACTTTCAAGTTCTGCTACAGCTTTATGCATTGTTTGCCTTATCAGATGTGCTTTTTTAACTTCTGAGATTTAATACAACCAATTTGTTGTTTCCCTCATTTATTTCCGCTTTCAGGATCCTTTTGATTTTATAGCCATGTCATTAAAGGATTTTATTGAAAGGGAAGAAAGTGCTTCTGAGTCTTCACAAAGGGAGATGAGGGAACTTGGCTTCACATTTTCATTCCCATTTTCATTCCCAGTGAAACGAACTTCTTCTTCGTCAGGACTTTTAATAAAATGGAAAAAATGATTCTCTATTGAGGACATGGTCAGTTCTGCAGTTTTTGTTATCTTTTGGTCCTTGCAAGTTATTATTACTCGAAAAGTCAGAAATAATATAATTTTAATCCTAAAATAAGAGTCAAAGATTAATTTAATTTTGCCTTCTCTGTTCCTATTGCATTTGCAGGTTGGTAAAGATGTTGCTCAGTGCCTACAACAGACAATGTTTAGGAAGGGTCTGGATATGCGAGTAGGCGCTCTCGTAAGTACTCTTACACACACAAACACACACACACACACACATATATATATATATATATATATATATACTATGTAGTTTTCTTCTATTTGCAAATTTAGAGGGTTTATATCTCACGAGGAGATCATGTGTTGGTTCCTATATATAGAGGGTTATATTAGTGAGCTTTATATATCACTGTTATTTTGGTGATCAATATTTCAAATTTCAATACTTACCTGGCAGTAGCTGATTTTATAAGGTTTGTATTGTTCGCCACTATGTGTTCGGTTTCGTACTTTGGGGTTGCTGATTCTCTGTTCATTCATGTTTGAGCAGATTAATGATACGGTGGGGACATTGGCTTTTGATAACTCAGGTTGTATAGTTATTGTATCAATATAGTTGAGATTTGTTATCTATAATCGATTTCTAAGCAACTTTACTTCTTTGTAGGACCCAATGGTTTCCAAAATGATTTTAGCTTCTCTGGATTCGACTTACATCGATATCACGTAACGAGCTTCTGGTGGAAGTTGTTTTTTAAGTTAGATGATTATATTGTGCATATCCTCACATTCATTCAATTTTTTTGTAAAAGGGATATATTTGGATTGGATTTTTATTTATGTTGGGATTGGTTTCTAGTTTGTAAATTAGAATTTCAATTTTTTTTTTTTTTTAAATTAGTATTTGCGACCACATATGGGTGGTCGCAAATAATGTATCACGTCAGCGCTTGGTGCCACGTCAGCACGGAGTATTCGCTACCACATATGGTGGTCGCGGATAACTATCGTGGTCGCAAATACATTCGCGACCGTGCCGTTGTTGCCAAAAGAACATTTGAGACCAACTATTAGCGGCTACGCATTAGCGACCACTCGTGGTCGCAAATACTACTTTCGCGACCATAACCTGGTTTTTGCGACCACATTGTGTGGTCGCAAAAAACCTTTTTTTTTTTGTAGTGAACATGGTTAACCGGGTAAAAAAATAAAACAAGGAGGTCCTACACGGTGGAAGGCAATTGCTCGGTTTATTGAAAAAAAATTACTCGGTAACACGGTTAACAATTTGGTCGCAAAAAACCTTTTTTTTTTTGTAGTGAACATGGTTAACCGGGTAAAAAAATAAAACAAGGAAGTCCTACACGGTGGAAGGCAATTGCTCGGTTTATTGAAAAAAAATTACTCGGTAACACGGGTAAAAAAATAAAACAAGACTCCTAGGATTCGAGCCCCTGACCTCCTGCTCTCAATGCGATTTTTCAAAGGGGGCTCACCAGTTGAACTAGAACTCTTCACTACACTTATTCAGCAAAATGTTATATATTAACCTTACAAATAACTGATAAAATAGACCCCCCTCCCCCCTTCCCCCGAAAACCTACATCCAACCTGTTTTTTCACATATTTCACACTTACATACAAGATAAACAAACTCCAAAAACAAGTACAATAATCTAAAACAAGCACAAAAACCTAAAACACACCAAATATCCAAAATCCCACGAGAATAGACGATAATAAAACAATCTAAGTCTCAAATAATCAAAGCACTCATGTATTTGTTCGTCTAACATGCGAGATACATCTTCGTCGCGAATCAAAGGAGCCCGCACGCTTCTCGCGTCAATGCCTCGTGTGAAGAAAGACAACATGTACTCGATATTGGGCGGAGGGCGCAAAGCGGTACGAATCCAGCTCACAAGAGTGTCGAGCGTAATTTCATCCCTATTAAAAAAGAGGCACATATCTACTCCGTCGACGTAGCCCGCTCGATCCTAACGACCACCGTAACGTACCGTGATTCGTCGATCCGACATCTACGATAAATAAACACGATTGAATTAAGTTAGGGAACCCAAAATATTCATCCAAACGTGTAAAACAATCCATGATTCGAAAATTTTTAAAAAAGATAATGGGCACTGTACATGGTCACCTGACCGTGTAGTGTGCCACCGTGTTATCGAGACACTTCTCGAAACACGGTGACCGGATAACCGTGTAGTGCCCTACTCCGTGTTACCGAGCAACCGAATAATCTTCATAACTACACGGTGGCTACATGGTAGAAGCAGACCACCGTGTAGCCACCGTGTAGCTATGAATTCGAACAGAAAATTGAAAAAAAAAAACGGCTATTTTCGACGTACCTTTCGGCCGGCGAACCGAGCTCTTCCAACGTAGATTCGGACGGAGTTTTCTTGTAGAAGTGTGTTGTGTGAGGATTTTAGAGAAATTGAGTTTTTGTGTTTTGAAAAAAATGTAGGGTTTGAGGGTTTGAGACGGGTTGATATGCATGAATTAATGCATGTATTTACATCTTCACCAACCCAAAAATCTGATTTTTTGTTAGATGTGGCTTCACTTATTTTTTATTTATGTTTTGAGATTTATTTTCTATTTTTATTGAATTGTTTGAGTAAAAATAAAAAGTAATGGTATTTAAGAGATTTTAAGTCAAATTTGTGTAAAATACTCATGTTTTTATAGGAGGGATTAAAATTCTTTAACTTTTAAAAATTTTAAAGTTAAAAAAAAAAATTGTGCACAATTTTTTTAAGGTGACACTACTTGAGCCATCAGACCTACGTGTTGATCATATTATTTTTAAATAACAAATGGTGGGAGTGAGATCCTCTCCTCGTCAAAAATTGTCTAATATTTCCTAATAAGCAAATCATTAAATATAAAGGGTCAAGACCTTATCTAATTTCACATCTTTATAATTAAATTCTTTAATTATACTAAAAAATGATCTACGTATAGTTATTTTAATTTTTAATTATTAACAAATTTTGTATATGAACTTATAAAAAAATAATTTTAATTTTGATTTAAAAATAAAATTATTAAATATCTTGTTTAAACTTATGAAAATTTTTTTTTAAAATTTTAATTAAAAAATTACATTAATAATTATCACGTTTGAACTTATAAAAAATTTTGATAAAAAATATTTAACTTAAAATTTTTAAAATTTGATTTTAATTACAATTTATTTCTATATCAAATTAATATTAAATTATTTTATACATTAGTTTCTGGAACTCGTTTTAATTATATTTATTTCTCCGTTCAAAAAAAAAATGTTAACATTGTTCATCTCAATATTTTGATTTAAAAAATAAAGCGGAAAGTTCAATATTTGTTATCAGTTTTTCTTTTATATTTTCAACAATATTTATCACTTTAATGTTTTCTTTATTAAAAATTAAAATAAAAATATTTTTTTTTATTTGTGTGGCGCACTGTAGAGACCGATTTTTAATAACATTAATCAAGTTAATAATTAATCAAGTTATATTAAGGGGTTGAAATTAGATCTTGACCCTTAATATTTAATTAAAGGCCATGATTAGCTCATTAGGAAATATTAGACAATTTTTTGTGAGGAGAGGATCTCAATCCCAAATGGTGTACACGTATCTTGGCAAATTTCACCGCCCTAATTATTTATTTACATAATATAATAAATACTATATTATAAAGAAAAGTTGGTGGTCTGGCTGCTGAAGTTGAACACCTCAAATTGAATAGTCAATAATAATGGAGTAGTATAGTGTATGATTTAATTTGAAAAAGCAATAATACAATTAAAATTAATCTAAATTATTAATTTATTCGAATCACAAATTAATTGAACAAACAACCCGAATCAAGATACACACCCAAGACAATACATAATCAAACGAACATCTGAATCCAAGAACGGTAATGGTCCTGAACGATCTCAAGATCGTAAATGTAAATGGGAGGATCCTCGGAAAACGTGGTCCCTACCACGATCCCTCGAGCCAGCTTGAAAACGCCGGTCCCGCCGACGATCGGGAATTCGCGACGAGCTTGCGTGAGGTCGTTTTTCCCCACCGCGCTGATGCTGCTCCCGTTGTACTCTCCGCTTAGGAAGGTGTACGTCAAGGACACGTGGAGGTCGTACAGCGTTCCCTGGTTGTTGGAAAACGCGATAGTGCCTTGCGCGTAGCCGAGGAAAGTGGAGTTGGGGTCGGACCCGACGGTGAGGATCTCCTGGAAGGCGACGACGTCACCGTACTCTAGGGGTTGGCTCGTGTTGAAATGGCCTTGGAGGTAGATGCGGGTGTTGGTTACTTTTCGTTTGGAATAGGCTAAAGGTAGGAAACAAGAAATGATCAAGAGGGAAGAAAAGAGCAAAGTGATGAAGCTAGGTTTTGCCATTTAATTAATTGATTGGATATGTGGTGTATGTAGATGATGGAAAATTGAGTGTCTTATATAGATTAGATTATTGCGTGGTTTATCTGTGTACGTAGTCGGAATAAAATATGGCTCGGTCTTCCTTTATAGAGTTACTTTATCTGTGTTATATAAATGCAACTTGGAAAGTAGGATTTGTAATTCAATATTTGAAGTGGTTGGAATTGTGAGTGGGGAGTTGATGAATAATGTGGAGTACTACAGTAATGGACAAAAATCATGTTTTGGAATCCAATGCCATTTTTAAAACACCACTCTCTTTTTTCATTTACTGCGTATTAGTTTGACTCGTTTCATAAGAATCCTTTGTAATTAGAGATAATTAATTCATTTGTAAGTTAAGAAGGACTATCGACCATTCTTATGGAATAGAGATACTGTAGTAATCCTTATAATATATAATTCAGCTAGCAATTGTCCGAGGTGTCGTATGTTTTCACCGTTTGATTTTTTTGTGTTCACACCTATTAATAAACAAGCACCGTTAGATTAAATTTGTGTTCACACTGATTATTATTAATTATTATTTAGCGTAATTATTTAGCATAATTTTTAGCGTAATTAATTGAAACAATTATTTTTAATTAATTAGCGTAATTATTTATTTTTTTATATAATATAATTTACATTTATAATTTCTTTAATATAATCTTAGTCAATATTATATTTACCA
>JACOMQ010004765.1:0-17873 GCA_014843705.1 Euphrasia arctica
AAATATGGGTGTGGAAGATGTCATATTGGAAATAAATATTTCAAAGACGTTCTAAAGAACTAGTGTTGTCTCAATCTCATTACATTGGAGATGTATTGGAGAAATGAGACATGATTGATAGTTCACCTATAATCACCGATGGATATATATCATAATAATGATAAAATCATGGTGAACCCGTATAAAAAGTAAGTACGTACAAATCATTAGCAGTGTAATGAATATTGCAAACTGCACTCATTCATAAATTATTTATTTAGTAAATAAGTTGGAGAGGTTTATGTACAATCCATGAATTAATGATCACTGGAAGACGATAAACCGAGTATTGCGATATTTAAAATATAAGGAAAATTATGATTTGTACTACTAGCGATATCCAGCTGTATTGGATAGATACAGTGATGATAACTGGATATTTGATACAAAGAAAGTCAAGACTACTGATGGTAATGTCTTTACTATTAGTGGTGGGACTGTGTCTTGAAAATACTCTAAGCAAATTTGTATTACTCGATTCATTATGATATCGGAGTTTATAACTTTTGGATAAAGTTGGAAAAGAAGTTAAAACGACTTCAGAATTTCTTAGAGGATTTCCCATGTTGGGATGAACTCGTGCTTTCAGTGAGATTATTCACTATGATAGTCAGTCGATTTTGGAAATGGCACGGAGTAGAATGGTAAAGCTAGACATATATGTCGTAGATATAATACAATTAGGCAGTTGATCTCTACGAGTGTGTATTTCGGATCCATTAACAAAAGGCCTATCGAGAGATCAAACATAAATGTCTGTCTAGGGGAATGGGATTAAAACCTATAATTTAAGAATCTTTGTGGTGGTAACCCAACCATACTGACTGGAGATCCCAAGAATTTGGTTCAATGTGGAAAACTAAGCTATAAAGATTCAGTGAATCACTTTGGAAGTCTAAAAACTTCAAAGTAAGAGCAGTTCGAGTTATAATCTCTAGAAGAATACAACTCAACTCATTCCCGTGTAAGACTTTAACTGCTACCTGCAGAAAGGGTGGAGGATAAGTTTAAAACTTTTAATGATTTCCAAACTTATAAAGTGGGATATTGGCAGAATATCCTTGTTGGAAAGTCACCTATGTAAGTGTGTGAAGACCGACCGCTTCAAAACGTAAAAACACTTATGAATCCAAGAGTTGTCTAGGGCCAAAATGGACAAAACGATAAGAACAAAACAGATCGGAAGATATTGTGTTGGTATTCTTGTCTTGGTTTACACAAAACACTGACGGTTCAAGACATCGCGTTCACCGCACAGTAAGTAAATCCGAGAATATTCAACTACGGAAGATTCAAATCTGAATGCTATCTCACCTGATGCAATATCGTTTCCCTCGGAAAAATGCAGGGATAGAATCATATTTTGTCCTTCCGAGAATTGCCATTTTCATAAACGGACTTTAACTTTTTTTTTTTATCCGATTTGGTCTTTTGGCTACTGTTCCGGCGAAAAATAGCACGAGATTGGCACGTGACTTCTACCCTGCCGCCGGAAAGCTGAGTCATCATTGACACCTCATCACAACATGCCACCTAAGCCACCTAATTAGGAAGAAATGAGTTTCTTAAATATTTGGGCATGGGAGATTCAAACTTGGGTCATTGAGGTTTGAAAGAAAGCCCAAACCACTGGGCTACATAAGACATTTGTAAAAATCTGTAATCTTAATATATATATATGTTAAACGTTATAAGTATAAATTATGAATTACATAATTAATTAATTATCATAAAAATAAAAATAATTATTTATATTAAAAATAATCAATAAAACATAAATAATTGTAATAAATAACAATCACGTAATAAATTATTTCGCTTATTAGTATAAAAAACAAAAAAAAAACATAATTTATTTAATTTATTATATACTCCATTTATTAAATAAATATGCACACTATATCATTTTATTTGATACGTCACTTAATATATATACCTTTAAAAATAAAAATAATTATTTTTTTATTTTAATAGTAAAAATAAAAATAATGTATTTTTTTGATGCGTCACTTAATTATGTTTTTGATGCGTCACTTAATATGTATACCCTTAAAAATAAGTGACGCATCAAAAAAATATATTATTTTTATTTTTACTGTACTATTAAAAATGAAAAAAAAAATTATTTTTAAGGGTATACATATTAAGTGACGCATAAAAAAAATTATAGTGTGCATATTTATTTAATATATTGAGTATATAGTAAATTAAATAAATTATGTTTTTTTTTTGTTTTTTATGCTAATAAGCGAAATAATTTATTACTTGATTGTTATTTATTACAATTATTTATGTTTTATTGATTATTTTTAATATAAATAATTATTTTCATTTTTATGATAATTAATTAATTATGTAATTCATAATTTATACTTACAACGTATAACATATATATATTAAGATTACAAATTCTTTCAAATAATTTACGTAGCCCAGTGGTTTGGGCTTTAATTAGGTGGCATGTTATGTCCAGGATCGAATTGGTGGAAGTCACGTGCCAATCTCGTGCTATTTTTCGCCGGAACAGTAGCCAAAAGACCAAATCGGATAAAAAAAAAGTTAAAGTCCGTTTATGAAAATGACAATTCTCGGAGGGACGAAAAATGATTCTATCCCGAAAAATGCATGTACATCAATTCTCTTTCATGTGGGGATTGTTGGAATTTTAGCATGGTTTCTTTAATTTAACGATTAAACTACGGGGCCCCGCACGTCGACAGAATTGCTAATTTTTCGAGTGTTTTATTCTACTATTTGAGTAGGTGTTACTTGATCAATAATTACTAAAATCCATACGTTGGTGAAAGAATAATTGTTGTACAAAGTACGGTAGTTGAAAGTTTAAATATAAAAAAATGTATATAAGAATGTGTATTATTCTATATTGTTAAAATATATAAAGGAAAGTGCCTAATTAAAGATTAATTAATTTTATTAATTAAATATTAATTAGTATTATATATTATTTATAATATATAAATATGTGTGTGAATGTACGTTGTTATTCGTACGAGTGTAACATGTATTACATGTATTTGTGCATGGGAATACATTACAATGTGTATGAATAATGAATTAACTTGTAGAATTAATTTTGCATGAAGTGTCGGTTAGAGACATTTTAATTAATTCAAAAGCCTTCATCAGTTTGTGAGGGGGTACGATTTGTCAAGAAGCACCTATTGGTTAATGGGCGTAATAGCTTTTGGCAAGAGACACCGTAACATCCCGAACTCTATAACTCTATAAAAGGATCGACAATTCATTATCCTGGACACCCCAAAATTGAATACATATTCAACACACAAAATACTCTGAGGACACAATTCGAGTTATCGATATTTCTCTCGTCTTTCCTTTCTTTTAGTGCATAAGAATCCCTCTGTTTCTTGTTCGTCAGATTCATTATCGTGTGCTTCGATATTGTCTTATTTGCTGTTTTATCTTGGGAGACTTTTGCTTGTGATTCCGTAAAGCACTAATACGGGGCAAATTCGTCTTAAGGATAGAGAGTCATCTCTCGACTCAGCAGTGTAATATTCGAAATACAGAAATAACCCAACACAAATTAATTGATTTATATGAATTGTAAGAAACTTGAATGGATTGTGTAATAGTATTTTCTTTTATGAATTTACATTTATTTTTGTGTTATAATTATCATACAGATTTACATTAAAACAATTGTATATAAAAAAATTCTAATAATAAAAGAAATAATATATTGTTATGATTTTAAAGTTCACCACAATTTTTTCAATTATGTTTTAAATACTCATTTTCCTCTATACAATATTCAAATACTAACATTTACCAAAAAAATTAAATTCATTCTCAAATAATTAACATTATCAATTATTAAAATTAAAAAAATATATATTTTTGATGAGAATACATAATTATAAATTATGAAATAAAAAAACAAGTTGCTGCATGATCGAGCAAAGTATGATTGCGGATAAAAAATGTGTTAAATCTTTCAAAATTTTCTTTTTCTTATTCTCATTTGCTTTGTGTTCTTCTGGTCTCTTGTTCTTCGAAAGACTATTCTTCAATCTTCATTTTTTTTATATATAATTTTTTAGATCTTATATTAATTTTTATTTTTATTTTCAAGTTTTATGTTCTGTAATAATAATAATATTATTAGTTTTTTATAGACTTTTGAAAATGAATATTAAACCAAAATTTTAAAGTCTTAAAAAATTTAATAGGTTTCTAACAATTACACTCACGTAAATAAAAAATATATTAACTTTTAAATGTCCAAAAAATCTAATAAAATTCCTAATTCAATACACATTCCTTAAAATTTTGTTTACGATTCAATAAATTCATATATTGCTTATAGATTATAATTTTTTATATACATATTATTTTTTACATTATATAATTGAAGGTACCGAATCGAACCCGCCGAGTATGAGTTTCCCAGTTTGGTTTTGAACCGACCGATTCAAGTTCCGACCCAGACCTATTATGCACCTCTGTAATGAGGTTAGTATGATTTGTTGACCCTCTAAATCCGGTCCAGATACGATGAAGGTGAAAATCTAATTTTATTTTATTTTATTTATAGGTTTGTAATATTTGTTGACCCAGCTGTATGATTTGTTGAAGGCTAAGTGCCAATCCAGTCCAGAGAAGGTGAATGTTGAATATTACAACATTTTCACCTATAACATTTTATTTATACTACTATTATTTATAGGTCCAGAGACGAGGAAAGTTGAACTTAAAGTTTTATCAAAACATTTTTTCTTACACATGTTTTGATTTTGATTTTATTCTTACAAAAATATTCCTAAAACACTTGAGGTTAATTAAAGTTTTTTCATTTATGTGTTCAAATACATGTGAATGCATAATTGAACATAATGATAAACTGTTTGTAAGTCTACAATACAAATTAGCACTCATAATGAGTAGGTAGCTACCCCTACCTATTAGTTCTTTGAATTTTACCTATTAGTTCTTTGAATTTTGCCATAAAACTAGAAAACCATTGAAATAAAAAAATAAAATAAAAATGAAATAATGAAAAATGATTTTTGTATACTTATTTGGTACTCCATCAGTCCTTAGAGAAACGTAACATTCCTTTGTAATTGTATGAAAGAAGTTGACTTGTATGTGTGGAACAGAAGTAGTACATGTTATCGAGTCACTTGTGATAAAATGATGAATACTAATAAGAAAAATAAATACAAATAATTTAATTATTAATTACAATTGAAAGTGTGAATTTTAAGTATATAAATATGCCACATTTCACTATATTATTTCCAATCCAAATCACAACATGAAAAACTCCTTCAATATTCTTTTCACTTTTCTGTGCCTTGCAGCTTCTTCCTACACAGGATGTGACGGAGGAGGACAACACAATCCTCTTCTGAAGCACCTACTAAAGGCGAAAAAATCGCGAAACCAAAACCATCTTCCTACAAAGAATCATGAATCGAAAGATGATCCGTTCGTTTATTTGGAATCTCAAAAGGGTCGACAAGTAGCTGACAAGATCGAAAACCTTCCCAGACAACCACACGTCAAATTTATCCAGTATTCGGGGTATGTCACGGTTGGTCCTAAAGCTGATCGAGAGTTGTTTTATTATTTTGCCGAGGCTGAGAACCCCAACGACAAGCCTTTAGTCTTGTGGCTAAACGGAGGTAAGAAAGTAGTATTTATTGGTTAATTACGTAGAAATCGAACAATAATTTGAGAAATATTGATATTATAGGGCCCGGCTGCTCTTCATTCGGCTTTGGAGCAATGACCGAGATCGGACCATTTCGAGTCAACCCCAATGGAACATTGTCGTACAACCAATATGCCTGGAACAAATGTGAGTCGAGCTTGTTGTACTAATTGTTGTAATTTATCGTTGCTGATGATAAAAAATTAAATTAAATTAAATTGATGCAGTGGCAAATGTACTGTTTCTGGAGTCTCCAGCTGGTGTCGGATTTTCGTACTCAAAAAATTTGTCTGATTATAATGATCCGAACGACAAAAAAACGGCTGTGGATTCTTATACGTTCTTACTCAACTGGCTTGAAAGATTTCAAGAGTACAAAACCCGAGATTTTTACTTAGCAGGGGAGAGTTACGCCGGACACTACATCCCTCAGCTCGCCGATTTAATCTTGACCAATAACATCAAAACCACTACGACAAACTATACCTTCATTAAATTGAAAGGAGTTGCGGTAAGTTTGTTTCATATTTCCCAGTTGTGAAAATATCATCAGCGAGAATTGTGATCATTTCGTACGTGTTGATGATTTTTTTTTTTTTTTTTCAGATTGGGAATGCGTATATCGACGATGAGGATACGACTAGTGGTCTAATCGATTACTGGTGGACTCATGCCCTTATATCTGATGAAACTCACTCGAAAATCCTCAAATATTGCGACTCATCATCTCCCTACGAAAACAAAAGTCGTTGTCTCGATAGCTTTGATACAGCCCTAAATGAGACGGGCAATATTAACCCTTACGATATTTATGCACCATTATGTCTAAAACGTTCTACCACAGCTACTCCATCTGCGGTACATATATATCATCCTACTTTTTTATTGATCATTAATTTGTATGCAAAAACTGATTCTTATAATTATATAACGCCGATCGATCTGAATAATATATGACAGGGAGTGTCGTCGACTAGTCCTGATCCATGCATTGATAATTATGTTACCACCTATTTAAACACAGTTGATGTTCAGAAGGCTCTTCATGTCGACATTTTTAGGCAATGGCATAATTGCAGGTACAGTATATATGTTTATAAGTTTATAATGCACATTAATTTTTTTATTTTTTTATAATCGATTTTTTTTTTCTATATAGTGACGACATTTATGAAAATTGGAAGGACATGCCCGAGACAGTGATACCTATTATAAACAAGCTCGTTACGAAAAGCAACCTTCGCGTCTTGATCTACAGGTGAGCGAATCTAACCGGGACGCTTCTCTCTATAACGAAGGTTTAAATAATGTGAATTCATTTTTGCAGTGGAGATACAGATAGTGTAGTTCCGGTGACAGCAACAAAGTTGTCGTTGCCTAAACTTGGGGCAAAGATAGTGACTAAATGGTACCCTTGGTACAGCAAAAAAGAGGTATCAAATAATAATTTAGTTACACAATATAGTTACTTACATAGTTAAACAGTAAAAATAGTAACTGCACAACTTTCTTGTGTTCTTAATTTTTTATAATTTCAAAAACAAGATTTCGATTGTTTTATTAAAAACGGCATGGATGCAGGTGGGAGGATATGCCGTTGGATATAATGGAAATCTGACGTTTGCGACGGTAAGAGGAGCTGGGCACGAGGTCCCGAAATACAAGCCTGAACAAGCGCTTGCGTTGTTTAAATCCTTCTTGCAGGGCAAATCTCCTCCTCGTGGAAAGTAACTGAATACAACTCTAATGAATTATATCGCTACCTTATAATAATTGAATAAAAGCTGATCCATCAGACTTATGTATTTTTTAATTTCGATGATTTACGAACTCTTTAATACTGATCAATACTACATGTGTTCCGTACTTATGGTCCTAAGTTATTTGTACGTTATAATTGAATAAAAGCTGTTCCAGCAGACTTTTTTTCCATGATTTTACAAACTCTTTAATACTAATTTACTAACACACTTCGTTCATTAGTTATATTTTCTTTTATTCAAAATATAAGTTATTATAAGTTTCTACACTCGTATTAAAAAAATTATGTTTTACTTTTTATTAATTAATTTGAAATTCTAAATTAACATTGAAATAGTATTTCAGAATAATTTAGAAAAAATAATTATAAATTAATATTGAAAAGAACATTTAAATTGAATGATACAGAAGTCAATGGAAGGGAGTACTTATAATGTTTTCAGACTTTTTTAACATATAAAACTAAACAAATAAAGGGAGATTTTGGATAAGGAGGGATTTCTGGAGTCTCCATGCTGGTGTCGGATTTTCGTACTCGAAAAATCTGTCTGATTATAATGATCCGAACGACAAGAAAACGGCTACGGATTCTTACACGTTCTTAGTGAACTGGCTTGACAGATTTCCAGATTACAAAACCCAAGATTTTTACTTAGCGGCCGGGAGAGTTACTAATTACGCCGGTCCTTACATCCCTCAGCTCGCCGATTTAATCTTGACCAATAACATCAAAACCACTACGACGAACTATACCGTCATTAAACTGAAAGGATTTTTCTATAGTGAAAACGTTAGGGAGAATTGGAAGGACATGCAGTGATACTTGATATAAAGAAGCTAGTTACGCAGAGCAACCTTCACTTCTTGATCTACAGGTGAACACGTTGTAGCGAATCTAACCGCTTCTCTCTATAACGAAGGTTTAAATAACGTGAATTCATTTTTGCAGTGGAGATACAGATGGTCTAATTCCGGTGACAACAACAAATTAAGTTGTCGTTGCCTAAATTTGAGTTAAAGATAGAGAATAAATGGCACCCTTAGTACAAAGAAGAGGTAACGAATAGTACGTAATAATATAATGTAGTTACACAATAGTTACTTACATGGTTAAACAGTAAAAATAGTAATTGCACATCTTTCGTGTGTTCTTAATTTTTTTATAATTTCAAAAAACGGCATGTCGATGCATGGATGCAGGTGGAAGGATACACGGTTGGATACTATCATAATCTGATGTTTGCGACGGTAAGAGGAGCTGGCCACGAGGTCCCGAAATACCAGCCTAAACGAGTGCTTGCGTTGTTTACACGATGGCCTAAACGAGTCAACGTGCTGAAACAGAAAAGTCAGTCACTGTAACGAGTTTAAGTTCTGCTGTCCAGAGAACAACATATTGAGTATTGCTGTCACATAACAGCAGATTAAGTTATGCAGCGGAAATAGTAAAAAGTAAAGCAACCGAAAAACGTAAAGAACAAGAATATAATCTTCTTAAGTTGTATTAATCAATACAACCTACCAAGCTGTTTCAAAAGCAATAAATTTTCAAATCTTGAATACAAAATAATCCGAGAAAAAGAAATAAAGACTAAACAATCACGAGATTGAATAGTTAATACTCGGATAAATATATAAAAAATAAAAACGTGTGCTGAAAAATATTTCTCTCTTGAATCAGCTTCTTAATCTTCAATACACGTGAGTTTTCTACTTATAAAATACAAGTTTTCTTCTCCAAGTAATAAGTAAAAATAAATATTTCACTAGAGAAAGTCAAAATTAGTTAAAGTCAAAATTAATTAAATAAATTAATTTCGACTTCAACACATCATACTTATGTACGTTTTTAATTAATGGCGTAATTAATACTACTCTATTTGTATCTGAATAACATATAGGCTTCTTTCGCAAATATATATTTCTCTCTTATATTTTATTCAAGTCGACTGAGCTCAAGTCGAGCGTTGACTCGAGCCGCTCCCGAGCAGCTCGACTCGTTTTCAGCCCTAATTGCCAATCCAATCCAAAGAAGATGAATGTGAATATTCAACTTATTTTTTAATTTTTTATTTAGAATTTTGTAAAATTATCTTAAAGAATTAGAGTAAAGTTGAACCTAAATTTTATCAAAACATTTTTTCTTACAAATGTTTTGGGATATTTTTTTTCAAAGTTCCTAAAACACTCGAGGTTAAAGTTTTTTCATTTATGTGTCAAAATACATATGAATACATAATCGAGACATAATGATAAACGATTTGTAAGTGTCTACAATACAAATGAGTAGATAGCTACCTATAAGTTCTTTGAATTTTTGCCATAAAATTAGTAAACAATAAAAAAAAAATGAAATAATGAAAAATGATTTTTTTATACTATTTGATACTCCATCAGTCCCAAAAACATAGTAATATTTTTCATTGTATTTTATTAAAGAAGTTGACTTGTTTTTCTAAGAACGGAGTAGTATGTTGTTGAGTCACGCGTCATGATAAAAACACTTTCATACATTATTTTTTTAAGAACGGAGTAGTGTGTTGTTGTTAAGATTAAATATATATTATTTTTTTATAGCGTATGATTAAGTAAATGACGTACTTATATTCGTTATAGCGTATGGCACCTCGTCACAAGAATTCAGAAATCTTGTATTTGATATTATTCAGTCAAACGTCATTCATATACAATTATGAATCCTAAGAAGACAAATTAAATTATTAATTACCATTAATGAAGTGTGACAGTGTGTGTATGTGAATTATTGAAGTATATAAATATGCACACAATTTCAGTCTATTATAACACTCCAAATCAAACATGAAAAGCTCATTCTTATTGTTCACTCTTCTGTCATGCCTCGTAGCCTCCTTCTATACAGAATGTTATGGAGGAGGAGTACTCGATCCTCTTCGCCGACACCTACTAAAGAAGAAAGAATCAGAAAAAGAATATTATCGTCCTGATCAGTCGAAAGAGGATTCGCCCGTTTTTGTGGGTCCCCAGGAGGGTCGGAGAGAAGGTGACAAGATCATAAAGCTTCCCGGACAACCACATGTCAAATTTAGCCAGTATTCGGGGTATGTCACTGTTGATCCTAAAGCTGATCGAGAGTTGTTTTATTATTTTGCCGAGGCTGAAAACCCCAGGCACAAGCCTTTAGTCTTGTGGCTAAACGGAGGTACGTAATTATTAAGAGTAGTATTTATTTAATTAATTGATTCACGGAGAATATTAATCATATTGTGATTGCAGGCCCTGGCTGCTCTTCATTCGGCTTTGGAGCATTGACCGAGATCGGACCATTTCGAGTCAACCTCGACGGAAAAACATTGTCGTACAACCAATATGCATGGAACAATGGTGAGTTATTAATGTCGTTTTACTAATTATTTGTTGCCGGAGACTAATGATAATTTTTTTGATGCAGTTGCGAATTTACTATTTCTGGAGTCTCCAGCTGGTGTCGGATTTTCCTACTCGAAAAATTTGTCTGATTATAATGATCCGAACGACAGAAAAACGGCTCTGGATTCGTACACATTCTTAGTGAACTGGCTTGACAGATTTCCAGAGTACAAAACCCGAGATTTTTACTTAGCGGGGGAGAGTTACGCCGGCCACTACATCCCTCAGCTCTCAGATTTAATCTTGACCAAGAACTTCAAAACCATGAAGACGAACTTTACCGTCATTAAACTGAAAGGATTTGCGGTAAGTTTTTTTCGTATTTCCCAGGTGTGAAAGTATATATATACCATTAGCTAGCGAGCATGGTAATCATTTCGGATTGTACGATTCCTTTTTATTTTATTTTTCCAGATTGGGAATGCGCTTATTGACGATCAAGATATGACTAATGGCATAATCGATTACCGGTGGACTCATGCCCTTTACTCTGATGAAACTTACTCCAACATCTTCAAATATTGCGACTTATCATCTCCCGACATAAGCAAAAGTCGTTGCAAGGAAACCTATGATAAAGCCGACAAGGAGTCGGGAAATATTGACCCTTACAATATTTACGCACCATTATGTAAAAAACGTTCAACCACAGCTACTCCATCGGTATGGGTAATTCATCGTACTTATATTTATATATTGATCATTTGCATGCGAAAACCGATTCTTATAACTATATAACATGACAGGGAGTGTCGTTGACTAGTCCTGATCCGTGCATTGATAATTATGTTACCACCTATTTAAACACAGTTGATGTTCAGAAGGCTCTTCATGTCTACATTTTTAGGCAATGGCATAATTGCAGGTACAGTATATATGTTTATAAGTTTATAATGCACATTAATTTTTTTATTTTTTTATAATCGATTTTTTTTTTTCTATATAGTGACGACATTTATGAAAATTGGAAGGACATCACTATGGGAAAATGTTTCATAGACACCGGGCATTGACCGGTGTTAAAAAAAAATCTGTCTGGTGTCTTTGTGCGTGGTGTTAAAGATCAACTATGTTTTAACACCAGTCATTGACCGGTGTGAAATATAATTTATAACACCGGTTTTTGTGACCAGACCGGTGTCTATATTACTAAAGACACCAGTCAATTCCATGGAAACTAGCAAAAATAACCGATTTGAAAAGTAATAACACCAGTTGTTTTCATAGGCGACCGGTGTCTATAATTGTTTTTTACACCAGTTTTTTCATATATAACCGATGTCTATAATAATTTTTGAAATCAATTTTTTATTCAAAATACCCAAATTTCCAAATCCTTACAATTTTCATGAACTCTAAACACAATAATCAAAATACCCAAATCTCCAAATCTTTACAATTGTCAAACCACAATATTCCATAAAATTGTCAATACAAAGCATTGAGTACAAATTATGAACCATACAAATACAACGACTTCAATACAAAATATTGTTAATCTAAAAATGCTAGAAGCCAACATGACAAAACCAACGCCCTTGCTGATGATGTCTGTTTCTCTAGGAGCGTCCAGAATATGTTGCACAAGGAAGGATCTCGTGCCCGCTGGAACCATCTCCTTCAATTCAGAATCTAAAAATATTCATTATTAGCATATCAGAAGCATTACAGGTTCTAAATTACATCAAGAGTAAAATAAGGAAACAAAACAATATTAATTTAGGTTGCATTTGGGTTTGTGATATGTGTCGAAAAGGATGAAGGGATAAATCACACAACTCAAACAGAATATATAACAATTATTCCATCATTTCCATGTGTGCTTCAAATGATGTCACCAGAATATATAAGAATCGATATGCTTCCTATAGTATGCATCTAAGTGTACATGAAGAACACCAACAAAACAATAATCACTTTTTTTTAAAAATCCTCCTTTTTCCCTTTTCTTCACAGCCTCATGATTACTCGAGTCATACTCATTGTAGAAAACATTTACTAACTAGAAGAGAAGATCGTCTAGACTGTTTTAAATTAAATAAACGCATGTTTACTAGAGACTCGAGTAATCTAACAAGGTGTTCTACCCATTCATATCATGTCATAAGCTTATCGATCAATTTTATACTCCAACAAGGTGTTCGAATACAATTTACAGTGTAAAATAAATATTTACAATAAAACTCAACTGTTACCTAAGTAAATCTGTCGGAAATACACAAGGTCCTTCAAATTGGTGAATCCTACTCCGTGAATCTGCTTTCTGACCCAATTAATTAGCAACATTTTCTTTGGATAGATCTTTGGGAGTATTCCAATAGCCACGCACGCACAATGCGTCTTGAACTGCGACAAGCTAAAAAGAACATTATGAGAATTGGGACGCTTAAAAATGGTGCTAATACATGTGATGAAAACCAATGCAATATTTTAAGGGCTCAGGCTGGAAGCATGCACACCACTGATATTATCAACTCCTAAATTTGAACCTACAGCACAATTCCAATTCTCAAAGTCTGACAATACTAGAAACTCACCCATTCCCAATAATAACAAACTAATCTAATCAGGAAACAAAAATCAAGGAAAATCATCAAAAGGCAAAACAAATTTTAGCAAACGAATAAAAAATCAAGTGAGTTTTTGAGATTTATTTCAATTAACCTGCTGTAGTGTTTACAGGCTCGATCGAAGAACTTGAAGAATTCGACCCACTATCCTCATCTTCTAAATCCGAACCTGCGCGATTAAGATTCTCAAAGTCTGCACGATTAAGATATCCAAAGTCTGAAAATACTGGAAACCTACTAATTTCTGATAATAACGAACCTAATCTAAGCTAAAAACATATATCACATATCATCAAGCACAATTCACATCGATGATCAAATTCTGAAATTATCCCTGATGTTGTTGGCGTTGAAATCCTTGAAGCTCTCGGCGCAATCGCCGCCCTGGAAAAGAAAGGCATTCCCCAGGGCCGCCTCGCCCAGCCGCTCCTCTAGGTTTTGGGCTTCTCCGACGAACACGATCGGCGGGATATCGTCTAGGGTTTTCAGAACCGAGTCTAATTCCTCCCGATTCGGGTACTCCGGCAGCTGCAACGCCTTCTTCCATTTCCAGCCGTCCAGCGACCGTTTCTTCAGATCTCGACAGCGGCGGTCGAGGAGGATGAGGCGGCGGCCGCGGGGGAAATGGGGTTTTTGAATTGGAAAAATCGGCGGAGTGGATGGCCGAAATGGGTTTGGCGGTGGATTTGACGGTGAGAGACGGAGGAGCGAGGTAGAAAAAAGAATGGGTTTGAGATATTCGGGAAGTGTGTTGCGGAGGCGATTCGTATGGGGAGCGAGCGTTATTCCAGACGAAATGAAGCTATTGTACTTGTAGTGTTTTTTCTTCTTGAAGATAAAAATTAGGTTGAAAAAATTGTTAGTTTTTTTTTTAACACCGGTTCAAATAAAAAATGATGTTATAAATGATAACTGGAAATTGAAATAGAACTTTTAACACCAATTTGTAGGAAATCCGGCGTTAAAAATAGTTTAACTTCCTTTTTTTTTTGCGACCGGTGTTATAAATATTTTTAACACCATTCGCAAAGTGTCCGGTGTCTATGAACTGGTGTCTATGTGACATTTTCCCATAGTGCATGCCCGAGACAGTGATACCTATTATAAACAAGCTCGTTACGAAAAGCAACCTTCGCGTCTTGATCTACAGGTGAGCGAATCTAACCGGGACGCTTCTCTCTATAACGAAGGTTTAAATAATGTGAATTCATTTTTGCAGTGGAGATACAGATAGTGTAGTTCCGGTGACAGCAACAAAGTTGTCGTTGCCTAAACTTGGGGCAAAGATAGTGACTAAATGGTACCCTTGGTACAGCAAAAAAGAGGTATCAAATAATAATTTAGTTACACAATATAGTTACTTACATAGTTAAACAGTAAAAATAGTAACTGCACAACTTTCTTGTGTTCTTAATTTTTTATAATTTCAAAAACAAGATTTCGATTGTTTTATTAAAAACGGCATGGATGCAGGTGGGAGGATATGCCGTTGGATACAATGGAAATCTGACGTTTGCGACGGTAAGAGGAGCTGGGCACGAGGTCCCCAAATACAAGCCTCAACAAGCGCTTGCGTTGTTTAAATCCTTCTTGCAGGGCAAATCCCCTCCTCGTGGAAAGTAATTGAATACAACTCTATTGAATAATATTGCTACCTTATATTAATTGAATAAAAGCTGATCCATCAGACTTATGTACGTTTTAATTTCGATGATTTACGAACTCCTTAATACTAATTAATAAGGAGTATTACTCTATTTGTCTTAGAAAAATATACACACACTTTCGTTTGTTATATTTTCTTTTATTCAAAATATAAATTATTATAAGCTTCTACACTCGTATTAAAAAAAATCTGTTTTAATTTTTTATTAATCAATTTGAAAGTATAAATTAATATTGAAATAATAACTATTTCAGAATAATTTAGAAAAAATAATTATAAATTAATATTGAGAAGAACATTTAAATTGAATGATACAAAAGTCAATGGAAGGGAGTAGTATGTTTTCAGACTCTTTTTAACATAGTAGTATTAAAATAAATAAATAAATGATGAAAACAAATATTATACTTCTTCTCCTGGTAAATTATTAACGATAATATGCATACAGATTTAATTTTTTTTAATAATAAGTTTATTAGTTTTTTATGGACGTTGAAAAAATTGATTGAATAATACAAACTTTAAAAGTTTTAAAAAATTTAATAGAGATTCTTTAACAATTAAATTCGATTAAAATCTAGAAGTATTTAAAAACAAAAAGGTAGTGTGGTTTATTAATTTATATTTGAAATTTTATAAGATATTTAATTAAGTGTATTTTTTTTTCTTTTTTTATTAATTGAGATATTATTAATTGTATAATTATAAAAAAGAGTAAAATAATTATTATTATACGCACTCATAATAAAAAAAAGTATTTTTAGAATGTTACTCTAATTTATAATTAAATAAAGAGCTAAATACACTTTGCCACCTCAGAATATTGAGTTTTTACACTTTACAACCTAGTCGGAAAAGTTTTACCGATCAGTACCACATGATAAGGCATATTACATTTTGTCACCTGCGGGCTGCCGGATCGGAATATGCCATGAAATATTTCGTTTTGGAGGATTTTTTAGTAAGTTTCAGAACAAAAAAATGGCTGATTACCCATTTGCCCTTCCCTCTTATTTACTGAATATTTCATTTCAGTTAATTAGAATGAAAAATGAAAAACGTTAAATACTTCATAACATAAAATCGAAACATACTTCTATCCTCCCCCAATTCAAGAACCCTAATTTTCGAGCTCTGCGATTCTGAGATTTGACGAAAAAAGAAGATGGTCGAACTTTGCAAATGCGGGAAGGCAGTGGTGAGTCGCACATCTTGGAGTGACTTGAACCCTGACAGGAGGTTTAAAGGGAATGTCGTCGTCTAGTTCTGATCCGTGCATTGATAATTATGTTACCACCTATTTAAACAAAATTGATGTTCAGAAGGCTCTTCATGACGACATTTTTAGGCAATGGCATAATTGCAGGTATGTTTATAAGTTTATAATTAATGCACAATTTTATTTATTTGTTTTTTTATAATCTATTTTTTTTCTATATAGTGACGACATTAATGAAAATTGGAAGGACATGCCCGAGACAGTGATACCGGTTATAAATAAGCTCCTTACGCAAAAGCGGCCTTCGCTTCGTGATCTACAGGTGAGCACGTTGTAGTGAATCTAAATGCTTCTCTCTATAACGAATCTAAATGCTTCTCTCTATAACGAAAGTTTAAAATAATGTGAAATCATTCTTGCAGTGGAGATACAAATAGTGTAGTTCCGGTGACTGCAACAAAGTTGTCGTTGCCTAAACTTGTGGCAAACGTAGAGACTAAATGGTACCCCTGGTATCACTTAGGCGAGGTAACGGTACGTAGTTACACCACTAGTTAGTGTCAGAATCAGAATCAGAACCAGAACTAGAACCAGAACCAGAACCAGAACCAGAACCAGAAAAAATATGTTATAGGGGCTGAATTATTTTATACTCGTAATTTCAAAAACCCTTTAATGAAATAACTGGATGCATGGAACGATCGATTTGTTTGATTAAAAACGGCATGGATGCAGGTGGGAGGATACGCGGTTGGATACAATGGAAATCTGGCGTTTGCGACGGTAAGAAGAGCTGGGCACGAGGTCCCGAAATACAAGCCTCAACGAGCGCTTGCTTTGTTTGAATTCTTCCTGCAGGGCAAATCTCCTCCTCGTGGAAAGTAACTGGATAGAACTCTAATGAATAATATTGCTACCTTATAATTGAATAAAAGCTGGGTATTTTCTTTAGAGTTCTAATGAATAAAAGCTGATTTATCAGACTTATGTAACTGAATAGAACTCTAATGAATAATATTGCTACCTTATACTGAAGTAATTGAATAAAAGCAATATGTCTTCATTCGTTATATTTTCTTTTATTCAAAATACAGTTTTTATAAATTTCTACCCTCGTATTAAAAAAATTAAAAAATTTATGTTTTACTTTTCATTAATTAAAAAATTAATAATACAAAAGTTAATGGAAGGGAGTGATATGTTTTCAGACTTTTTTTAACTTATTAAAATAAATAAATAAATGATGAAAAAAATATTATACTCCTTTCTCATGGTAACTTATTAACGATAATATGCAATGTACAATCATTAATGCACGAGGTACAATCATCGTCCATGTTCTCTGCTCTTCACAAACTTGCCAAATACGTCGGTCGAGATATCCATTTTAAATACGTCGGCGCGTCGGATTTTATTAATTAAATATTTTTTATTTTTCTCTTTCCAAATTCTGCTTCTCCCCCTTTCGGCCATCGCCAAACCCTAGTTATTGAAATTGGAGGTTTTCCG
>JACOMQ010004766.1:0-17873 GCA_014843705.1 Euphrasia arctica
AGGTGATGTGCTTGAATAGGAAAATACTGTTGATACGCCCTAAGATGTGGCTTGCAAATGACGGAAACTACAGAGAACTTAGATGGTTTACTGCGTGGAAGCAAAAAGAGCATCTTGAAGACTTTCTGCTGCCAAGTGATATATCTGAGGCTGTATCACAAACGACAGTACCTTTTGGTTATGGATATCTTCAGTTTCTAGACACGTATGCCCTCATCTCTTGCTGTATTTTTCATTTGTCTTTCCGCAGCAATCTAGTACTGTATCAGCCTTAATGTTTATAGGTGTCAATTCGTGAAGTTTGATATTTGGTAAAATATGAATGAAGAATGAACTAATGTGTTTTGGTAGAAAAAACATAGTTTTAGATACAATAATATTACTATTTTCATAAATCAAGAGAGTTGTAATGTAGGTATATTTATCTTTAGTCTTCTTGTTTTATTACATATTTAGCAATGTAAACTAATATCATGAGCCATGACAGTAGAATAGTGGATACTGAATGTGTAGCTACATTCGGCATTAACTGTTTATAGTTCTAATGCTTTAATGTTTGCTTCACTTAGAGCTGTTGCAGCTGAAGTGTGTGAGGAACTTTTTAGTCCCATACCCCCTCATGCTGAGCTTGCATTGAATGGAGTTGAAGTTTTTATGAATGCTAGTGGAAGTCATCATCAATTACGAAAACTTGATCTCCGGATTCGTTCTTTTATTGGTGCTACAAATACACGTGGAGGGGTTTACATGTATAGTAATCACCAAGGATGTGATGGCGGGCGCCTTTATTATGGTGAGCAATTTGGCCTAAGTTGTCATTCTTATATTTTTAACTCATCAGAGGACAATCATTTATGATCATCTTACATATTGTCACAATAGTGTAAAAATGTTGGCTCATCATATTTCAATTCTAACTTGATCGCTCAATTTTTCAACTAGGAGACGTTTTCCCCCCACCTAAATTTCTGAAAGTTTGAGATGTTATGAAATAATCCCTAACTGATATTATTGCTATGTTTAAGTAACAATTGCTTAAAAATCACCTAAAATTTTACTAGCTTGTTTCTTAAATTAATTCTAACTGGTAATCATCTAGACTACATGCAACAAACTATAAAAATTGCAGTTACTGTTAGCTAATATTATTTTGGAGGGTTGAAACACCATTTGTTACCTTTTGGACTCTGGTTAGAAAATGCATGGTATTTTGAGGGTGTCTTGCTTGTTAAATTTCTGTATTGTATGCGCAGATGGATGCTCTTGTGTTGTTGTGAATGGAGATGTGGTTGCTCAGGGCTCACAGTTCTCCATGAAGGACGTTGAGTTGGTGGTTGCTCAAGTAGATCTAGATGCGGTATTATATTTTATATCAATTACTTGTTAATATACTGATTTCTAGAAGGATGTCCTTGTAGTCATTCTTGGAATTGTTGTAAGTACTATTTATGTTATTGTTTACACCTGTTGCAATGGGTTTGAGTGCAGGTTGCCAGTTTTAGAGGATCTATTAGTAGTTTTCAGGAACAAGCCAGTTGCAAACCAAAAGTCTCCTCTGTTTCAGTGCCTTACAAGCTTTGTGGATCTTTTAACCTCCAAATGTTACTTTCAAGTCCGCTTAAGGTGAGCGAGGCAAATTTAACCAAATAATTTCATGGGAAATTTTAATCTTTGTTTTGACCTCATATATCATACTTCTTGGAGGTAGTATATTGACAAAATCCTTGTTCTGGAACTTAGAATACGTTGAAATAACATACCATATCGATTGACCTCATTTATCTTCAATTTAAATATCTGGAGCCACATATATTTCTAATGAGGGCAATGGATTGGGTCTTGGATCTCTGTTAGCTGTTGGGAAACTTTCCACCCTAGGATCCAACTTCCTCGTGCTTTTACTTGTATGTGTCAAGCATGTGTTTTCGCTTCTAAATCTTTACCGGCAACATTCTTTATTTAATATGTTATTTTCTAGTTTTTTATGCTGTCCGTAGTGTCAATATCCAAGATTTTGCAAAATATATTTTCTGTAGGATGTGAAGCATATATATTCCTTACCCCTGTATCTATGTTTTTTCGATTGTAATCATAGATATTAGGTGGTATGCATATTTTTAATTTAAATTTGCTGCCAGTAAGGTCCTGGCATTAAGGTCAATTGCTTGGGGAAACAGATGATATTCATGAGTCTGTCAAGTGTCATCCATTTAAGCATGGATCACCTCTTAGATAGGGTATTCAATAAATGAAGACCAATGTAAATCTATACTTACTAGATTATGAACTATTTTTTTAAGCTGCATTATCTAATCATGGCTTGCCTCTTAGAGAGGAATTTGGATGTTTTAAAGTCAATGAGTATCCTCTGGATGTAACACAATTTATTTCTTTATTTTTTTAATCTTTATTTGTAGCTTCGTCGGCTTTTTATTAAGCTTCCCAGTTTCCAGTTACGGATTTTTTGTTTTTTTCTTCTCTCAGATTCACTATCATTCACCTGAAGAGGAAATAGCTTTTGGGCCGGGCTGCTGGCTGTGGGATTACTTAAGAAGAAGTGGAGCTTCTGGCTTCTTACTTCCACTTTCAGGCGGAGCAGATAGCTCCTCAGTTGCTGCCATAGTCGGTTCCATGTGTCAGCTAGTAGTAAAAGGTTCGTTTCTGTAATATTCAATGCTCATATTGCCATAAGGGTCAGGAGTTTTTAGCTTAATTTTGCATGAAGAGTAGATAAATTGGTTTTCACTTGTCAACCTCTTGATTCGAGTTGCATGCATTTTTTTACCATGATACATATGAAAATTCTAGAATATTATTTTTCAAGTCTAAAACTCCACTGATTGTTCTCAACAAACATAAAGGAAATCGGAAAAACAGTGACTCTCTCCTAACATTTAGCTGGAATAATAAGCACTTTTGAATATTTTCAGTTATCAACTTAGGAAGTCCTTTTATTGAATAACTTGGGATTTTACACTACAGTGAGTAATGTTTATACCCTTTTTCGGACTTCGGAACAATTTTTTCACATTATAAATCCCACTTTATCATGCAAATTAACAGCACCTATGTGGTTGTCCGTTTGGCAATCTATATATTGTAGTGAAAAATATATACATTTGTAACACAAATTTTCTTTCAGAAATATCAAATGGTGATAAACAAGTCAAAGCTGATGCTATACGGATCGGCCATTACACTGACGGACAATTTCCAACAGACAGCAAAGAATTTGCTAGGCGCATATTTTACACAGTTTTCATGGGATCTGAAAATAGGTGAGATTGCACGAGTGGAAGAAACTATTTATTGACTATAGCTATAAATATATTGCATACTTATTGTCAACTAATATGACACCTGAGCTTTAAGATTTCCGAAATTCTAAGATTTCCGACTCTGTATCTTTGCAAGAAGGATAAATCTCGTAATTTATGACCTAGTTTAATCTTATTGCAGTTAGGGAAAGATCTATTTTCCTTTTTAATATTTTCATATGCAACTAAATATAGGTCTCCAATTCTTTATTTTCAAACAAGACATGTTTCATTTTTGATCTGCTTGCTTCTCAAGCAGATATGGAACAAACTAGAAGTGTCATTGGCTATCACATTTCATGAAGACACTATTTGTAATTAACTGTAACAATTCACTCGTATAGCTCTAATGCCACGAGAACCAGAGCAAGGGTGCTTGCGGACGAAATCGGGTCATGGCATCTTGATGTCTCAATAGATGGAGTGGTTTCGTCCCTGCTTTCGTTATTTCAGACACTGACAGGAAAACGGCCCTGCTACAAGGTAAAAATTAAAAGACTAATATGACTCAAGGAGTTTGGAAATTTTTGTACACAAAAAAATACATGGATATAAACTTGCGCTCTATTATATGCAATTTTGATGCCAAATCATTTAAAGGTACTTGTTGGATTTGATCATTTGTCTCTCAGGTAGATGGAGGGTCGAACATTGAAAACTTAGGGTTGCAAAATATTCAAGCTCGGATAAGAATGGTCTTAGCATTTATGCTAGCATCACTCTTGCCATGGGTTCACAGCAAACCAGGGTTTTATCTGGTCTTAGGAAGCTCCAATGTGGATGAAGGATTACGTGGTTACTTGACTAAGGTACTGTTTTGACTTTGAGTTTGTCAGTTTACTAATGCTATTTGCTGGATCATTCATTACCATGCTGATTATTGAATTTTTTTTTCATTAAATGTTCTTTCTTATTGTGTGCAGTATGATTGCAGTTCAGCTGACATAAATCCAATTGGAAGTATTAGCAAGCAGGATCTACGGATATTTCTGAGATGGGCTAGTGTGAACCTGGGCTACACATCTCTGGCAGAGATTGAAGCTGCTCCCCCAACTGCTGAGCTGGAGCCTATACGATCTGATTACAGCCAGGTATCTCTATCTATGGATAAATTCAAACTCTAAATGTTTGCTAATACTTTATGTCTGCGCCTTTTTTTTACTTCTGAGAGAACTTTTTTATTTTTTGTTTTTGGCCCAATTAGGCTAAAACTTTGGGGTAGTTTCTTTAATGATTTTTTTTAGAGAGTACTTAAAATTAGAGAGGGCAAGACTGCAGTATTAAACCGACTTAAGTTCTTCTGTTGAAAAGCAAGAATAAGTTTACAACATGTAGATTAAATGGAACCTTTCCCTTCTAGTTTTGAAAATATTAAATTTCTCTTTCATCGGTCATTCTAGATCTTTCTATTCTTCGCCGATTGTATCTTGCAGACATTGTTTGTATGTGACTGGTTTTAAATAATAATAATAATAATAATAATGGATTTGTGTATTTTGGAAATGAATGTATTTTTTTATTATTATTTGAAAATGAACAGTTGGATGAAGTGGATATGGGAATGTCATATGAAGAACTGTCAGTCTACGGAAGGCTGCGTAAAATATTCCGCTGCGGACCTGTATCCATGTTTCAGGTATTTTGCAGTATCTATTTTGTTCAATCTATTCTACTGAATCGTTTCCTCTCTTGAACGGGGTTTCCATTTTATTTTTTAATTCTGTGTGTGGGTGTAGAATCTGTGTTACAAATGGGGAACGAAGCTAACTCCAGCAGAGATCTCAGACAAAGTGAAACATTTCTTCAAGTATTATTCTATCAATAGACATAAGATGACGGTTCTCACACCTTCCTATCACGCAGAGGTACACCTCTTCAAGTTCTGCATATATTTTTTATTTCTAATTTTCTGTGCTACAGATACAGACAGTGCATTATATGATTTGCCTAATTACCTGTAATAAATGGCTTTGCAGAGTTACTCGCCGGAGGATAATAGGTTTGATCTCCGCCAATTTCTGTACAATGCAAGGTGGCCTTATCAATTCCGGAAAATCGATCAACTTGTGCAGGAGTTGAATGGTGGTGGTACTAGTGTGGCTATAAAGAAATCTAGCGATGCAGATGGCGATGGTGGCATGGGCGTCATAGCTGCGGGTTCCGGCAATCCAAGTGCTGGTGTTTGATTTCAAGATAAACACTGATTGATCAGAATATATAAATTCTTCTTTTGTATAGTTGTACTACAGGCTACACGATTCTTTCTGATCATACTTCTAGGAAATAAGGTGGAATTCCGTATGTTCAGAGCTTTTTAGCCTAATTTTATGATTTGTACTGGGGATAAAAAATTTAAAATAAAAATTTGATTAGGTGGAGTATTCATTACTGTAATTTGATACTTTATAAATAATAAATTAGTCTATATTTCATTATTTTTTTTTATTTTTAATTTTTATAAAATAATTATACACAAATAAAAAATACTTAATAATTAGTAATTATAAACATTCATTACACTAATTTAATTTAAAAATTATGATTAATTAATTTCTCTATTTTGGACAGCCTTGTATTTAATCACCAACAAATGGGCTTTCATAATCGGATCAGACAAACCGAGGCCTGATTGATTTTAGAAAAAAGCCCATTGACGATAAGCCCAATTCCCCTTCGTCTCCCGGCTCTCCAGAACTCTCTGGTTTTCAGTAGAGAGAGAGTAGTGTTCTTGCTCATACATTCTCGATCCGTCTACATTTCCTCTGGAATCCCCCTGAAAATGCTTAATAAAAAAGATGGCACCCAAAACCTATATAAACCCCACATCCCCTGCTTCCGATTTTCATCACCATCAAAACAAACAGCGAAAAAAAACAAGCGAAATCTGAAGCTTTCACAAACACTCACCTGCTATCAAATTCAATCGAATCAATGGCGAAATCTGAAGGCAAAGCTATCGGTATCGACCTGGGCACGACCTACAGCTGCGTGGCCGTGTGGCAAAACGACCGCGTCGAAATCATCCCCAACGACCAGGGCAACCGCACCACCCCTTCCTACGTGGCCTTCACCGACACCGAGCGCCTCATCGGCGACGCCGCCAAGAACCAGGTCGCCATGAACCCCCACAACACCGTCTTCGACGCCAAGCGCCTCATCGGCCGCCGCTTCTCCGACCCCTCCGTCCAGTCCGACCTCAAGCTCTGGCCCTTCAAGCTCGTCCCCGGCGCCGGCGAAAAGCCGATGATCCAAGTCCAGTACAAGGGCGAGGACAAACTCTTCTCCCCGGAAGAGATCTCCTCCATGGTCCTCACCAAAATGAAGGAAATCGCCGAAGCCTTCCTCGGCCACCCCGTCAAGAACGCCGTCGTCACCGTCCCCGCCTACTTCAACGACTCCCAGCGCCAGGCCACCAAAGACGCCGGCGCCATCGCCGCCCTCAACGTCGTCAGAATCATCAACGAGCCCACCGCCGCCGCCATCGCTTACGGCCTCGACAAAAAATCCCCCTCCTCCGCCGCCTCCGGCGAGAAGAACGTCCTGATCTTCGACCTCGGCGGCGGGACCTTCGACGTCTCCCTCCTGACCATCGAGGAAGGCATCTTCGAAGTAAAGGCCACCGCCGGAGACACCCATCTGGGCGGCGAGGACTTCGACAACCGCCTGGTAAACCACTTCGCCGCCGAGTTCAAGAGAAAGCACCGGAAAGACATCACCGGAAACGCCAGGGCCCTCCGGCGGCTGAGGACGGCCTGCGAGCGTGCGAAACGGACCCTGTCCTCGACTTCCCAGACGACGATCGAGATCGACTCCCTCTTCGAAGGGATCGACTTCTTCTCCACCCTCACGCGGGCCAGGTTCGAGGAGATGAACATGGACCTGTTCCGGAAGTGCATGGACCCCGTCGAGAAGTGCTTGAGGGACGCAAAGATCGACAAGTCAACCGTGCACGACGTGGTCCTCGTCGGGGGGTCCACGAGGATCCCAAAAGTCCAGCAGCTGCTCCAAGACTTCTTCAACGGGAAAGACCTCTGCAAGAGCATTAATCCCGACGAGGCTGTTGCTTACGGGGCGGCTGTTCAGGCAGCCATTCTCAGCGGAGAAGGCGATCAGAAGGTTCAGGACTTGCTTCTTCTCGACGTCACCCCTCTGAGTCTCGGAATCGAGACAGCTGGAGGGGTGATGACTGTATTGATTCCGAGAAACACCACCATCCCGACGAAGAAGGAGCAGATCTTCTCGACTTACGCGGATAATCAGCCGGGTGTGTTGATCCAAGTTTATGAAGGGGAGAGGTCTCTGACTAAGGATAATAATCTATTGGGGAAGTTTGAGCTTAAGGGCATTCCGCCGGCCCCGAGAGGGGTCCCACAGGTTAATGTCTGTTTCGACATTGATGCGAATGGGATTCTGAATGTGTCGGCTGAGGACAAGACTGCTGGGGTTAAGAATAAGATTACGATCACGAACGATAAGGGGAGGCTGAGCAAAGAGGAGATTGAGAGGATGGTTAACGAGGCGGATAAGTACAAGGCGGAGGATGAGGCTGTGAAGAAGAAGGTGGAAGCGAAGAATGCCTTGGAAAATTATGCTTATAACATGAGGAATACTGTCAGGGATGAGAAGCTCGCGTCGAGATTGGGGTCGGAGAAGGAGAAGATCGAGAAGGCGATTGATGAGGCTATCGAGTGGTTGGACAGGAACCAGTTGGCCGAAGTCGAGGAATTCGAGGATAAGTTGAAGGAGTTGGAAGCTTTGTGTAACCCGATTATCTCAAAGATGTATCAGGCCGGGGGCGAGATGCCTGGAGCTGGCGGCTATGGAACGGCGGCTAACGGTGGAAGTAACAGTGGGGCTGGTCCTAAGATTGAAGAAGTTGATTAAAGAGTCTGAACTATGATAATGTAATGGGTTCTGTTGTTTTTAATTTTTCCTTGTGTGCATTTGAAATCTATGTAAAGAGAGTTACGAGTTTTGTGATTGAATAAGAGTAAAAATCAAAATCTATCAGAGTAAAATTTTAATCTTTTGTTTCAGTTACACAACAGAGGTATAACCAGTCAACAAATAACTATAGGAGAATTAGCTCTATATATTTCACTTCCTGTATAATGACTCCCTCATAATAGTAATATATTTTCCCAGCTAGACTCCGGCAGGGATGCTAAAAATAACCGAACAACGACATCTTCTTTCCGATATACTTTCCGACTGATCACAATCAGCTTCACTGCTCCAGCCGATAACGACCTCACTTCCTGCTTCTTGAGATTCACTCTCTTCATCGCCATCGCTAATAAACTCATCATCGTCGCTTCCATAAATAGAATCAACCTCCTCAAAGCCCTCAGAATCTTCGTCTAAGCCGTCGATAAACGGATGATTCAGCAGCATTTCAGCAGTGAATCTGTACTTGGACTTCCTCACGAAACAACGCTTGAGAAAATCCCTCGCATCCTCTGATACCTCGTCTGGGATCGTAGGCATATCATTACCAGCTCCAATCTTCGCGAGAATCCCCTCTGCGTTTTCCTCATCCCACACGGGCTTCCCGGTCAGCATCTCGAGCACAATACACCCGACCGACCAAACATCACACGGCGCCTCCTGCAAGCAATCAGTCACAGCCTCGGGCGATAAATACATAGGCGTACCCCTCCAATAGGCTTCCATCAGTTTCCTCTTTTTCGAATTCGACCCCACCTTTCCCCTCTTCGCCAAACCGAAATCTCCGATTTTCGCCGTGAAGCATTTTCCGCCGCTGGGCACGAGCAAGATGTTATCGGGCTTCAAATCGCAATGCACATATCCCATGCCGTGAACATGATGCAAGCCTCTGAGAATAGACCTCGCGTGGGCCCTAACCACCATCTCCGGCAATCCGCCGCCTCCCGATTTCTTGATTAGCTCGGAGAGGGTCCCGCCGGAGCCGTATTCCAACAGCAGATTATACGCCATGATTCCGTTCTCCCCCACCGTCGTCTCCTCCCCAAAACACTTGATTAAATACGAGCTCGAGCTCAGATTGCTCAGAACCCCTCTCTCCTTCTGAATCGTGCCGGAGCAAGAAACCTCGGCGGTTTTCACCGCCATCACCGGCGGAAAACAGCTGTATTTGGACCTCGGGTTCTTCAGAGTCGCCCTGTAAACACGGCCGAAACTCCCCTTCCCTACGATTGGACCCCTGACCCATGCAACCCCGTCTCCGTATTCATTCGCGGCGCAATTTCCGTTTCCGGCCATTCACAAAGGTACGAGAGAAGAAGAAAAAAATCCTGAAATTTTTGGGGCAATGGAAAAAACTAGAGAACGTCAGCTTCAATGAATACTGAATTAAAGGCGAGTGGCGATAAAAGCAAAAAAAGTTTGGAAATTTAAATAGGGTTTTCGAATTGAACAAGTGATTGATTGCGGGGGTGAGAGTTGCAGAGGAAAAAAAAAGGGAAGATGAAAATGCGCAGCGAAGAAGAAGATGAAGATGGAAATTGTGATTACCGAATAGCTAACCGCGATAACGAGAATAACTGTCATTGTAGTTCGGAGATTCCATGTCCGGTCGAGCTCGGCGAAAATGACAACCTAATCCAATCCAATCCCGCAGAGCTTTTCTTTTTCTTCGGTTTGCAGCTGCAGCTTCTCTCACGATATATAAACTAAATTAAAAATATATAAATATATATTATATACTTGTTTTTCAATTAATTGTATTGAATATTAGTTTACGACAATTGTGAAAGGATAACAAAGTTTTTGTAATACTCCATCATTATTATTATTATTATTAAGTTTAAATTAGTAGAGTATTTACATTTGTGCTACTTTGATGATTTATTAGTGTTGTTATTACTACATACCAAAAATTCAGTGCAGGAATAGTGTATTAATTAACTGGTAATAGTACTAGTCAATAGTCATTGCATAATTAATCTTGCCTTCTCTATGTCACATGCCATTTCAAGACACCACTTCCTCTCGACCAAATTACGAGACGAGACGAGACGTGAGAAAATCCATTGAGCCCTCGATGGCCCAATGCCACACAGGGCCTCTTTGTGGCCTCCGAGTAGTACGTAGCACAAAATCGACTACGGTCGTTTTAGAAATTAATAGCTTCTCAATAAAGGCATGCATCTATCTATACACAATACATAGAAATACTACTTCCTCCCTATGTATTTTCACAATATAAATTACTCTAAATTTATTAATATCATCAATAATTGAGCGTTTTTTTACTACGTACCACACCCTCTTGTATCATATTTATGATTTGTTCTTTTGGACTAAAATCGGCTGAAATGAACTGAACTTAAGTGATTTGAATTGAACTGAACTGAACTTAAGGAATTGATTTTTTTATAAAAATAATAATAATTTTTATAAATTATTAAATATTTTTTTTAAAATATTAATAATATTATGACACTAACTAGATTTTATATTTAAAATTGTAGATTGAAATTATTTTTTGTTTATTTTATTTTAATTTATTTTGAAACGAACTTAACTGAACTGAACTGAAGCGATCTGAACTGAACTGAACTGAATTGAAGCGATCTGAACTGAAAAGCGATCTGAACTGAACTGGACTGAAATTAAGTTAAAAAAAAAAGATCCTAATATTTCAAAAAAAAGTTCTTTGTTGTCTTTGTAACAAACCTTTAATTTGGTAAACATTTTTTTACTAGAGATTAATTATTTACACATTTTGTTTTTCAATACGCCTTGAGAATTTGTAATAGCAATTTTTTTTGGTTAATTAGCCATTTAGATTTTGAAATCCATGCTCCTTTTGTTTTTGCATTTTATTGAGGTGTATTATTGCTTAGGACCTGTTCTTTTGGACTTAATTTCAGTCAGTTCAGTTCAGTTCAGATCGCTTCAGTTCAGTTCAGTTCAATTAAGTTCAGTTCAGATCGCTTAAAAATAAATTAAAATAAAATAAACAAAAAATAATTTCAATATATAATTTTAAATATAAAATCTAGTTACTGTTATAATATTATTATTATTTTTAAAAAAATATTTAATAATTTATAAAAATTATTATTATTTTTATAAAAAAATCAATTCAGTTCAGTTTAAATTCAGTTCAATTGCAAGAGGTGTATTGCTTAGCCTAATTGTGTATACGGACTTGTTCTTTTGAACTTAATTTCAGTACTTAATTTTAGTCCAGTTCAGTTCAGATCGCTTAAGTTCAGTTCAGTTTGTTCCTTTGGACTTAATTTCAGGGCTTAATTTTAGTCCAGAGTTCAGTTCAGATCGCTTAAGTTCAGTTCAGTTTGTTCTTTTGGACTTAATTTCAGAGCTTAATTTTAGTCCAGTTCAGTTCAGATCGCTTAAGTTCAGATAGCTCCAGTTCAATTCAATTCAAAATAAATTGAAATAAAATAAAAAAAAATAATAATTTCAATCTATAATTTTCATTATATAATCTAGTTATTGTCATAATATTATTAATATTTTTTAAATAATTATTATTATTTTTATAAAAAATCAATTCAATATTTGTTGGGAGAAAAATTTGATTGGTCTAGTAAAAATGGCATGGCAACTGAATTGGGGATCTCCTATTTTTTCATCCAGCACCGTTTGTTGATTGGGTTAGGCTATTAAATTTAAACCAAAATAATATACATTTCACATAAATTGAAAAAAAAATCAAAAAATGCACCAATGGTGAATTAATGTTTCTTACTCCTCGGTCCCAGATCAATGAAATTACAAATAAGGACAAGACACATGGCCACGTAACAAAAATAAAATTCTACCTAATTGAAAGTTGAAATTAAACAAGTGTATTCAAGTAATGTAGTAATTTGGGAGAGGTGAAAATGAGAAATGAGATGAGAGCAACGTTTCCCATCTATCCATCAGAGCTCCCAACTCGAACGAAGCATCAGGGCCGGAAACTGGGTTGGGCCGTCTCTCACGTACACGAGGGCTGGCTGCAGCTTAAATTTCCTACCCAAGTTCAAATTCAAATACGTTTCGACCTGAAAATGTTCTAAACTTGTCGGGCCCTTTAAAAGCCCGCCCAAGGTCAAACCCCATCCGAACAAGTCTTCTGGGGCGTCATCGCACATTGTGACCGCCCACTGAAGATTTCTCGGATGTGAGTTATTCGTCTCGACCCAGCCTCCGATTCTCATGCCCTCGTCTAGCTCCGAGTTTACCATCAGAGCAATGGACCCACCCAAGCCACGTCTCTCGGTGCTAGTCGAGCTAACTTCCTCAACAGCTGTCTCTGAAAATCTATTGCGTTTAAATATGCTGACAGGGAGAGACAATGCTCCAACACTGATATTTTGGTTTGAGGGTCTCGACTCTTTGTGGACGCCCAAAAGAGAGAGCTTTGTGTTTCCTGGAAGTTGCCAGACGATTTGTCCAAAAGTGCTCAGTGTTCGACCCTGCTGTGTAACGCTCTCCTCACACTTTGAATTCTTTCTCTTCTTGTTCTTTATGCACCTGAATATGCAGATAATAACTATGACTGAGATACTTATAATACCATGGGTAATTAAATTGCTCAAGCGGGCTCGGGAAGTAGAGAGTCCGAATATACCAATAACTACACCCATTCGCGTACTCTCGATGAAAATCAATAGGGCTCGGGACGGTGCTCAGTGTTCGAGCAATCCCATCTGGGTTGACTTGTTGCCCTATACCTGAAACAATCTGAGCCATCGATGCAACCATATTCGATTTTCTTGCAATGATTCCAAAGGCGCTGCCTTTTTCATGATTCAAGAGTGGAGGCCCAAATTCAGAATAAGTACTGAGGGCTGTTGTTTCCTGCAAAAATATATAACATTTAATTACAAAAATTACAGAAAATACCCCGAATTAAATTCCTACATGTACCTTCTCCAAAAGCAATACAAATATATATTCAAAATGGGTAAAACCTCAGGAACCCTTTATCTAACATAACCACAAAATGAAAACTGATACTAAAGAAGCATGCAACTGCTCTTGATATCGAAAAACACGTGACATGAATAATATACGCACCAACTGAAAAGACTGAAAAGGTAACAATGATATTTCAGCTCTTTTACTTAAAAACTACAAGCATACCTGGTGAGAACTTATTGGGATCCCAAAATCTCTGCATTGTGCACCAACTGGAATTGCGATTGCAGAGAACCAATCATTCACATGAGCTTTATAAAATACTTTAGCGAGCGAAAGTGGTCCTCCGCCCAACACATCACCTCCTTGGCCTTTTGCACTGGCGATAAACTCTGCGACAAGGTTATCTTTCTCCCGGACACCAGTTTCAAACACGAGCCTTGCATCAATGCCTGTCCTAATCCCGGACCTATGAATGGCTTCATGCTTCAGCTCATCAACATCGTCCATAAAAAACAGTGCCCCAACGGTATCCACCTTTCCTTTGACTCGGGTGGTGGATTCCTGGAACAGGTTTCCCTTGGATGATTTATAGGTAAGCAGACGTTCCACCTTCTCTTGCCTATCCTTGAGTTTCATGATATCTGAAAATGCTTCTCTTTGCAACCGCTTCAAGATTTCAATCTGCATATTTTACCATTGGAACACTTGTTAAGCAACAATACATAGTTTTTCAAACCCATGAAATTAACACACACACACACACACATATATAATAAACGCGAAAAAGAAGGTCGATTTCTAATATAATAATCATTAAAACATGTATTAGTTGAAAACATTAAGAATACCGGGCTGTGGTGATTGAATTTCTGGATCCAATTGAGGATGTCGTGAGCCTTGTCCTGCGTTGATTTGACGAACCCTTCCAGCTTGTCACCAATTGTAGGCCCAGTCCCCATATCCAAGTTAGAAGCCCTCTCGAAACGCTAGGTATCGGCAAACGTAAAAATATCCCAGAATTCACACATTCACTGCTAGAGCACAAGGAAAATAATCAGCCAAAACCAACAAATGAGTACATATACTTTTAGATCACTACTCTCAACTTGATCCTCTCGGCTCACAATATGATTCAACAGATTGAAGAAAGCTGAGTTTGGAAGTTCGATTCATTGTTCAGGAGGAGGTATTGAGCAGACAAATGAAACAGCTAAAAATCCATCATTAGATATCAAACACAAAATGTTCGAGAAACAGAATGTAACAAAAGTCAAACGAATTCACGAACTATTGACGAAAAAACGAATTTTACTTTGGACAAGTAAAAACGAATTTCACGAACACAACAAGACAATGTGGACAAGAACAATCCTTCAACTGACATTGCCATTATGCAAGTACTTGAGAAGGGAATTCAAAACTCTGAAGATCAAGATTACTGCAAGATTTCATAGTTCAATAGTCAAGCCTTGGTAAGAATAATCTAAATCTAGAATAAGCTCTTTCTCATAAACCCCTTCACAAGGTAAAACGTAGCCAGGTAAAATTCTCAAATTCAGGTAAAAACATCAAACGAAACCCTTGTAAAAACCTTAAAAATCCTGAACCCACTGAATTACGAAAAGGGTCTATCCAAACGAAGGGTATGAATCAAACACCCAAAAGAGCTATCTGGGCAAGAGATTAATTTTAAAAAAAGGAAAGACTTTTTACAAGTAATTTTACCGATGAATAAGGGATTACTTCGTGCGCAAGCAAGAAAAACAACACTGCAACACTGATTCGAAAGCGGAGATTTTACTCATGAGCTTCCAGATCGTCAATGGCGGATGAATTTGGGGAAAACGCCAAATGCGAAAAATTATAGTCGTGTTGAATTGATTTATTTTTAAATGTATTTTGAATAAATAATTCAAGATATATAAGTGGAAATGTATTTTGTAATTTTCACTAGGATTAAATATAACCGAGATGGTTTATTCACCTGCTGCCCCGTATATTTATACTCCGTATTTATCAAATCATGTTTGTCGAATTTGGAAGTCCAATTTTGGACGGAACAGATTTTCAATTTTGAGAAACATGGATCCCTCGGCGGCTGCAACCGGCGGCGTTAACAGCATGATGATCTCGCATTCAACCGACTCATCGCCAATGGATTCTTCAGCCACCACCGCCGCTACCCCAATCGACGACCCCAAACAGAATTTGACTCAGACAATAAATTCAATCCAGAAAACCCTAGGCATCCTTCACCAGCTCTACCTCACCGTCTCCTCCTACAACGTGGCCTCCCAACTCCCGCTCCTGCAACGCATGTAAATTGCTTTTATTTTATTTGACTGAATTAGGGTTTTTGTTTATTTTCATTGAATACTGTTTCAATTTGGGTTTTTTCTCTTTCGATTATGATGATGTACATTGAGTTTCTCTGTGCAATAGAGATTTCCATTTGATTAGATCTTCGTGTTGGGTGTAGGAATAACTTGGTATTGGAACTGGATAATATGACAAGATTAGCCGAGAAGTGTAACATTCAGGTGCCGATGGAGGTTCTTAAGTAAGTGTTTTATTGATCAAGAAAGATGCCCTTTTCGAAGCGGGCGATTTTTAGATTATATTTATTTTGATAAAGAAAAATGCCCTTTTCGAAGCGCGATTTTTAGATTATATTTATTGTGAAAATGTGCCCAGTTGGATTTTTACTTACGAATATTTGATTCGGGATGTAGTTTGATAGATGATGGGAAGAATCCTGATGAGTTTACTAGGGATATGTTGAACGGTTGCATTGCCAAGAATCAGATTACGAAAGGGAAAACAGACATCTTTAAGGTTGGACCTTTTTTGGCATTTGAGAATGCATATATTACTCGATTATTTTCTGTTTACTTTATCTTCAGTATATTTTGCTTACTTGTTTATATTGAATTGCACGTTCTCATCTTTTCCGAGCTTTGTAATACCCTTGCTTAGATCTGAAGTAGCATGAATTATAAGTTGGTTTATTTCAAAAGAAGGCTTTCGAACGATGAATAGCTTTACAGCTCAATTTTTCTCCTTTGTAGTATATTTTACGTTCTTATGCAATCCCATTATAATTGTCCTACATTTAAATCTTTCCTTGTTCGACATTTTTTTACTATTTAGAATAATTGAAGTCATAAATGCCTCTGGTTTGTAATCAGACTTCTTATCCTTATGTAGAGCTTGCGAAAGCATCATCTTGAGGAACTGGATCAGACATTTCCTGATGAGGTCGAAGCATATAGAGAGATACGTGCAGCTTCTGCAGCTGTGAGTTGTACATTGATTGCTTTTGTTTTCTCTTATTTTACTCATTATTGTGTTCAATTTTAACACCCTCATTATTTTACTCATTACGGCTCATCTTCACAGTTCTTTCTAATGATTAGGTTTCCGAAAATAATTTTGGTACTTATAAGCTCAGAACGATTTGTAATATGCAGGAGACCAAACGATTGGCACAATCACAAAATGCCGTACCAAATGGAGATATGAAAGTGAAGGCAGAGATGTGAGAAACATCGTGGCATCCATATTACAAGTTCAAGATTTCTTCCGCAAGAGATTGTTAATGCAACTTATCGAGATTTGTACGTTTACACATGCAACATATGCTTATTTTCTGGTCATTTTTTCGACTCCTGTTACATTTGTATCTAACTATTTAACTTTGTTATAACATTAAATTACTATATAGTGTGGAAATTTTCCAGTAGCTAATCTTTGTATTTCAGTTGCTCATACATGGTTTCTAGTTCACATGACCTTTTCAATTTGTTTGCCTTTTTAAGAACAGATGATTATTGGGATTAATTGCAGAAGAAACACAGTTATAAACAGGGAAGGTCGTACTGGACTTGCTCCGGGAACACGGTGGCGATGGTGTGGTTGGCGTTCTGGAGCTCCTTGGAGAGGAGGTCGTAGCGGTCGGCGGAAGGCCTTGAAGGACTCCTCGATGTTCGATATGAGCTCGGGCCGCCGCGTGTAGTACATGTCGGCCCGCTCACCCTCCTCTTCTAGGCATGCCATGGACTTTCTCTTACATATCTATACAACAAAAAATATGAACAAAAATAAGAAACTATACAAAATAAGTTTTTTTTTTCTTTTGGACTTATTTTCGGTTCGTTCTGATTAAATTTAGTTCAGATTTTATTAAGTTTTCTTCAGTCGTTTTATTTTTTTATTTTTTATTATTTCAATATTTTATATTTAATATTTAATTAAATTTTGACGTTTGATTAATAGTAATAATATAATAAACTTAATTTTTAATTGAATGAATTGAAAATTAAATTATGCAATTATATATTTATATACTCTCTTCCACAAAAGTTGTAACATTTTGATGTCTCATAGTTGATACATATCTTAAAAAAGAAATAAATATTTTAATTTTTTCATTTTAAAATATTATTTTATCCCTACTTTTAAATTCTATTTACAATTTTTTTTTTACTTAAAATATATTTATACCCTTTATTTAAAAAATTATTGCAATACCATACATTCCAAAAACAAACAGATTCCCTATTAATAAGTAATAACGAGTTGAGTCCGAGTCAGACCCAAAACCAGGGGCCAATGGAAACAGGATAAGATCCTCGTCACCCACCCCTTCAAATGCGCTCGAATAAGATAATCTTGGATAAGGGCCCCACATCACCT
>JACOMQ010004767.1:0-17871 GCA_014843705.1 Euphrasia arctica
GAATCTAGTTTAGTCTCACTTTGTTTGAACACGTATCAGTTCTTGTAAGAGGAACGGAGATCTTACTCGTGCTCGACAACAACTTCACCTAAAATGTGTGAAGGATTCAGCAACTGTAGAATCGAATCGAATCATTTAATTTCAATCGCTCTCTAATACGGAGTAATAATTAATGAGACGAAGCTAGCTACCTCCAACCACTTCGAGGCTCTTGCAGGCTCCCACGCAGTTATACCGCCATTTTTGCTCTGAAAAAAAACAACAACCCAATTTTCAATAAGTTGTTTCGGTGATATGTATACGGAAAATGCATGATATTTACCTGCAAAGAAAGCATTACGTTGACAGCATTGTATAGTTCTTCGGGCTCCATTTTTTCGCCCACGATTTCAGGAGGCAACATGGAGAGCAGAATGCAACACTGGCAAATCCGAAAAATATAGAAAAATAAAAAAGTTCTGTTTATGTTTACGTGCAAAGGACTATAATTACCTTCAGTCCTTCAGCTGTACAGTCGGATGATTCCCACCCGTGATCTCGGTCTGAAAATGTCCACGACCCTTTAGAAATATGACGGTACATACTTTTAAAGTCACCGGAAGGATCCTCCTTAACCTACAAATCCAAATACTTTTTTAAGAGTATTCGTTCTAAATTTCGAAAAACGAAAGTCCGAATTGTTTCAACCTGAGACTTCTTTATGAACTCGTGAGCTCTTTTCAAAGTGTCGCCTGTTTCGTCGGCGAGATCACTAGCCAGAAGCGCTTGCACAGAAAAAACCGCATCCCAAACTTGACTTCCAAAACTCTGTATTCGAATCAGACCCGAAATCAGTTACAACGTAACATGGGCAAAATAGTAAATCGCGCGTCGATTCTTGAAAACTACCTGCATCTTCATGCCATCTTCGGCAACCCACAAGTAATCGGGAACTCTAGAGAGATGTTTCTTGAAGCAATCGCCGTTAGGATCCTCGACCCAACAAGCCAGCATACTCAACACCTTCACCACACAACCTGCAGTGATATATCTACTGTTTTCATCTTCATAGTGGATGTGTTCCATCGCCACTCGGAGAGCTTTCTCTCTCAACTTTCTGAGAGGCCAACGAGTTAATAGAGGCTCGAATAATGCGTAACAACCGCCCCAAACCAAGTCTTGTATTAATGGATGAGGATAGTAGAGATCTTCCTGAAATTCAAAAACTCAGAGTTCGGTTTTGCAATCATCCCATTTATATTATATCAATACCTTTGCACACAGATGTCTGGCGCTGATCCAGTGAATCTCGTCGTAAGGCTGATCGTACAACTCTTGCCTTAGTCGTAAGACGAGAGAAGTAATCGGGCCCACAAATCTCTTTCCGTGTAAATACGACAATGGGATGGTAAGATTTCGACTATAGCACCACATGTTTGCTGCATTTTAGTGATAAATAAATAGGATTGTTGGATTAGCCACAAGTATAACAACGTAAAATGCAGTCAAAAGCAAGATGCTTACCCGGATGCATAGGCACGAAAGACGGAATAAGACAAATTTCAGGGGGTAATGGATTATTCCCTGACCAGTCATACACTCCCAGTATCTGGCAACCAAACAAAAAACAATATTTTGTTCATATAATTTTCTTGTAAAACATTATCTAAATATATATTTCAATAGAACTTATTCTGTCCATTGGTATTTTTTTATATCTTGCTATTTTCCAAAAATAGAAACTTGGGTAAATGTTTTTAGAAACATGTGTATAAAAAAAAGACCTTATTTCATTCAATCCCTTGCTTACTATATACTCCTATATATATCATACCGAAAGCCATGCTTTTCCCCAATAGGGTATTGCTTTTGCAGTGCCGTGATCGAGTATCCATTTTCTTGCTCTGGTGCACGTGTTGTTTTCCTCACTGTCTGGTTCTTCACCTAATATACGCAGACACACGTAACTGAAAGCAGTGCCGATCATCGTGCTGTGCCCTTCTATGTGAAAACCCCACCCACCGTCTTCGTTCTGTTTCATTCGTATTAGGCATTTCGACAAAAAAAAAAAAAAAAAAAAAAAACAATCCGAAAGAGATAAATGCATACCTGATGACAGTACAAGTAACGGGAGATTTCACGACGGTGTTCTCTCGACAGAACAGAGTTGAGGTGGCCGGTGATGTAGAGAACCATAACCAGAGGCGGAAGGAAGAACAACGGGCCCGCATTCTCGGCTGGCCAATGGCCGTCGCTCGCTTGCAAGGCCGACAAGAATCGGACAGCTCGCCGGAGTGTGGCGGTGGCGGCTTCGTCGGTTATGTCTTCGCCTTCGGACACCTTAACTTGGGGTATTGTCTGTTTGAAATTCTTTTCACCAAGAGACTGCGAAAATGAAAAGGCAATAATGATCAATGATGTTAAAATAGAGTAATAAACAATGTTATCTCATATCTGAACCTGAATTCGCCACAGGAGATCGCTGCTGGGCTTGACTCGGTGACGGGAAGCCCAGAAATCTTGGCGGGCTTTCTCGACCTCTTCCCGGAGCTCCGATGACCCGTGATCCGGGTCGAACTCCCAGGTTTGTCGGCCCAAGTAGTTGTTGGTGCTGCAGAGGTACGGGCCGTCGACTCCTTCTGCAATCTTCAATCTCCACATGATATGATTCTGATCAGTTGATTGAGGAGTTGTTTTTTTTAAGGCAGTAATTTTTGCACGGTAAATGCATGACAAATGTTGTTAACGCATTTACTGGGTTTTAAGCAAGGAGTGCATAGTGCATGAGATATATAGAAACCAATACGGTATTAATATTTTTTTTATTATTAGGGTATATATATAGAAACCAATATTTCAAGAAATACTGAAATACTGTATAATTATTTGCACAAAGTGTCATGTTGAAAAAAAAAACAAGTTTTACTGAGCACAGTAAGTTAGATACTATAATCAAGAATCTCAAGCATCACAAACTCGGTGCCAATACGAATACAATTGGCCAGAAAAATGAAGATACTTAACAAGAAAAGAATTCTGTAATGATTTATTGATGGCCGGTGATGGTGGGGCTGAGTACGGTTGGCGGAAGTCCGATCATCATTCCGGCCAAATTTAGTTATATAAATCATACAAGCCCCTTTCTTTTTTCTTTAACCACAACTCATTTTGCACCCCCAAAGGCTCTCACTATGCGATTTTGGACCTGATCATAGTGACCTCCATACCTCTCCCAATCGGACGGTTCATGGACCTGATTATAATTACTGTAATTAAACAAACCAATAAAAACGGTAAAAAAAAAAAAATAATCAAAGAAATCAAGCGAATGGACTATCTCTCGCGCACACAGAAATGAAGAAATTAATAAAACTCGAAAATTGAAGAGCGTACATACCATGTTACCAATAATCTGAGGGCTCAACTTATGATCTTGTAGCTTTCTGATTTCGGAGACAAATCCATTTCTTTTAGGATTGAAAGATGATCTCTGCAAAATTTAGGTTTTTTTTTCTCTTTCTCTGTAAAAAAAATAAAATATTCTATTTCTAACGAGACTTTTTAATGTTATTAAATACGTTTAACCTATATTAATAATCAATTCGGGGGTGTAGCTCATATGGTAGAGCGCTCGCTTCGCATGCGAGAGGCACGGGGTTCGATTCCCCGCACCTCCATATTACTTTTTTGCCAACTGTTATGTAATTAGGCTGACTTGGGGGCACCTGTGTAAATACCTATTACTTTTTGCCAACTGTTATGTAATTAGGCTGACTTGGGGGCACCTGTGTAAATATCTATATACTCCTTCACTATATCAGCACAGTTAAAATGCACTATATCAGCACAGTTAAAATAAAATCAATATATAAAAAAGGTAACACTCATTTTGATACATTGAAACAGTAAGATTAAAATTACACGCACAGTCCTTCCAATATCAGCACAGTTAAAAAAAAAATATAACCGAATCGACAGACTGCGAAATCCAACGGAAGGAGAACGCTTACAAGAACGAACGAACATACAGTGTCATTAATTGTTTTTTCACCAAGGAAAGTTTCAAAGAAAACCCAAATCACCTTTTATTATTAACTACACAGATTGGGAATGCAAGCTCCATCCGGGCTCTGCTGCTCCTTCCATATCCGTCCAGTCACACGAAGCTTAAGCTCTTTCCTCTCGCCTCCAGAGAAAAAAAGTGCCATGTTCCTTTGAATAATGAGGCCGTCATGGCTGTCCCTAACCTTCCTGTGGCTATCTCTGATGCTCCGTGGAGTCCCCTCCCATATCAGTTTCCGACCATTTCCTCCAACCTCCAAGCTGTAGCTATAGTTACGGGCCTCCATCTCGTCTCCCATGAACCGGAGGAAAGCCATGTAGACGGGAGCCATCCCGAGTTGGAATGCTTCAAAATGTAGACAAAAATACTCACCAAAACAATGGAAAACCTGCATTAGGAGAATAATATAGGTAAGACCTTCTGCATTTGCATGTAACCCAGAATTTACCTTACAGGTTCGATCTACTTACGAGAAGAAAAATACAAAAACATCCAAGGAAGGTTTTCTTTTTTTACTGATTTTAGGGTATATTCAAGTAAAAACAACAAAGGGCAATATAGGAAGAACGAAAAAACACAATCTCTCGAGTACAATAAATATGTTATTGTCCTGTAGTCTATCTTTGGTAGGATGGACAAAATATTTTTGTTGTTAACAGATTCACATGATTCATATCTTCTATCAAGATTGCAATTTGAAAGATAAGTGGGGTTCATTGTAATTAGATTAAAGGAGTAGGTATTTTTGTAATTAGGCACTTCATTGATCACGAAAGAAAAAACATTAGTAAATTACTTACAGTGAGCATCCATGTGGCATTCTCCACGTCCCGAGGATTGGACTTCACGTATCGATGATTAAAAGTGCACCCAGAATGCATATCCACCTTGTGGTCGTCTCTGAGGTGAGTAACTAGGCACGGAATATCACCAACAACCGAGCACTCTGATCCAGCATAGGGGCAGCTGTAAGGCCTGAAATTGCAAAGGGACTCGTGCTTCAACTTGCTGTAGTAAGGGAAGATCTCGGGACAACCGAGGGAGTAATACTTGCACGGAAGCTCGAGTGACTCGGCAACTTTTTCTAGGGCCAAACACCTTATGTCACCAAGCTCGTGTCGACAAGTCGGGCATCTGTTGTGAACTCTTATTTTACATGTGGAACATAGTGTATGACCGTTGTGGCACTGAAGTGATTAGAAATCGAGGTTAGAGAGGCCCTTATATATTCCAAACGTACAAGACAAACAAGGAGAAACAAATTTCTTAATTCAAACCTAAACTGCATTATCTCTCACATCTCCTATCAATAAACTCAAATGGATATTCTCACTATTACTACTTTCCATATCAAATTTAATCCATATATTTATTGGCATTTCAAGGCGCCCCCTCGACTTTTGTTTATATTCACGAAAACAAAAGTAAGGGCTTATCGATCAATAGTGTACTCTATTTTTTCTACACAAAACAAAATACTAACTTGCAACTATAACCCTAATTATTCTCTCCATAAACTTGTAGGTGAAGATTCCTTATAACATCAGCTCAAAGATCAAAATCAACCATAAAGACAAGAACAAAGATCCCCATTTTCTTGAAACAAAAAAATAAAATAAAATTGCTGAAGAACAAAACAAACCCAAAATCAAATTCGAAATGAAAACAATAAAGATGGAATCTTGAAACATGAAAAGTACAAATCAGCTCAAATCTTTCAAAAAAGGGGGGCAAATTCGTAATTTTGATTTACAGAAGTCTACCTGATGAATAGGAGGGTACATAGAATTAGTACAAACAGGGCACTCAAGAAGCTCATGAACACTTGTGGGTGGGTTGAGGGATGACTTTGGGGTTGGAAACAGAACAAAGGGATGAGAGATCTCGGAGTCTTCATCGACGGATGATATTGATATGCATTCAATGCTCGATTCCATTTTCTGACCTAGCTCCGATTCTAAATCGATTTGGGCATTTTTTTTTTTTTTGATGAATTTTTGGAGATGAAAAAAAGCAACCCCAACTCAAGGTGCTTTTCTTGATGCTTTACTGTGGGGACTCGATATGTAAAAATAGCGTAGTGAAGTATTTGTAGCTGGACTACAACAATGGAGAAATTTCTCTCTCTTTATGTATATATAAATATAAATATATATATTCCTTCTGTTCTGCCTACCCTATATGGCCTATGAGTCATCCTTCCACTAGGATTTCAAATACTCCTTCACGTTTTATTTCTCATTTGGAATCCTCGTCTCAAATCTATAGTAACGCTTCCGTCCAAATTTTGATTTCACCTCAAACGATAGAAATATGGTGACACGAATATCTTAATTCTCAAAGAAAAATGATTGCATGAACAAAAATCAATAAGAAGTCGTACTCCTCCCGCAAAGATTTCTTGTATCCTATTTACATTGATTTTCCACTTTCCTAAAGGTGTTCCGTTTAATTTGAGGTGTTCTGAAATTTAAAATCCAGTTGTTTGTTCACTTCGTTGTGTTATTATTCCATTACTTCTGCTTGTATGAAATATAGTGATGCACTCATGCACGTGATGCATCACATGGTATAAATTGGATAGGTTGTTCTGATGAAAATTTGGAAAATTTTTGGCCATACAAATTGTATTGATGAAATACTTATTTTGGTATAAAATATATTTACGTTTTTTTTAAAACAAACCGTCTCACAATAAAAAAAAATATTGAATCCAGTTGAACTGAACGCTTGTTTTAAGATTTTGAAATGCATTTATCTTAATTATTACTAGTAGTATTTTTCAAGATTTTGAAGTAAAATGAAAGAGATAAATGAATGAGATAGAAAAGAATCAAATTAAAATTTTGAAATCTCAATATTATAAGTACTATTTACTATATCTCAAACTATTGGTCACAAATTCTTTACAAGTTACAAGTTGAGTGTGACAATTGAAGTACAATAGTGTCCCTAATGTTGTAACTTTAAAATTCGTAAATAAGAAATTTATTACAAATAATTAAATACTACTCCGTAGTAAGTAGAAAGTTACAATTAATTGAAGATTACATGGTTGTCTATAGAGTGTAAATGATATGTTTGCCCTCCCCTAGCCCTAGCATTATAATTTGCTGCTCTATACAAAAACTCAAGTGTAAAAACCTTCTCACATTAATCTCACTACACCTACAACTGTGATAAACACCTTACTAAGATGAGTTCGACTCCCTCGAAAACGCTTCGATCAGCTTCTCCTTGCTCAGACGCCCCGACCCTCGCGATTTGACTACAAACGTGTGAAACACCTTCTCACTCCCACTTACAAATCTCCCATCAACAATATCCGCCTGCGCATTCTCGATTGCCTGGATTACCCTAGCCACAGGGTGAGAATCCAATGGACAGCTCACCTTCACAGTAACTTCTTCCATGCCAGTTTGTATGTCGATGCACGGCTCATTTTTCGAGGAAAGCCTCTCCCTCTCAGACTCCATGTCCCCAAGCTTCTTCTGAAGTTCAGTGATGTAAGCAATGGCATCCCCTAGAAGGGAAGCTTTATCCATCTTGGAAATATTCGGCACCACAGCTCGAAGCGCGTAGAAACGCTGGTTCAGCTTCTCCCGCCTCTGCCTCTCAGCCTCGACATGATTGAGGGCCCCAGCCCGTCCGCTTTCAGGCTTCCGGCCTCGTTTTTTAGGCCTACTGTCTAGAGGCTCGACACATAAAACCTCGACATCAGAATGCTCGGACTCCACATTATGCGGCTTGGATGCAATGGGCCCGCTGAAATTTATTTGCGTCACTTGGGCAGGCTTAAAGTTGCTGAAATGATTGACCAGGGTTTTACGGCTTTCATTCTCGACGGGCCTTCTTAACTCCGAATTCTCGTATTGCATCCATGGTACTCCGTGAAAAACGTTCTTGAAAGATTTGTTTTCCACAACTTGTGTATTACCTGAACGAATATCCTGCCCGAAAATCTTGGGAACTGCTACAAGACCAGAAACCGAGCCATCGCCATCTGTCTTCTTGGCACTAGATGAAAAGGAAGAAGCGATCCGACTCACTATCTCCAGATTCTCCGGAAAACTTCTCACCGAACCCAATTCAACCACACCAACATCGGTCGGAATCAAAACGATGGTCTGCATGCCAGCCGACTTTGCAAGAAAGGATCGAACACAATAAGACGCGTCAGATACCCAAGCGTGCTTGCCGGTTCTAAAGCACTTCCCAGGTCCACCTTCCCCCCTAGGGAACAAGAAGTACATCGATGCCAGGAAAAACATCTCGACATCAGTGACTTTATCCAATCCGAGAGCGTAACTATTATCATCATCCATTCCCCCCAGCGAATTATCCAGTTTCTCAAGAACCCTTCTTCTCATCCTCTGATGGGAGTCATCTTCCTGAAGTCGGAAATTAAGAGTGCGGGTAGTTTCAGAGTGCTCGTCCTCACGAGGCTCCCGACAACATCCATCCCCCCAACCGAGAACCAAGTCACCGGATTTGGACTTCGAGAGCTGCCAGAAAATCGCGTAATTCCAACAGAAATTTGCAGGGTTCGCGCTCTCGACGAGATCTGAGAGCTTGTTCTGCAAATCCTCATCATTCGAGATAGCAACCAATGAGCCTTCTGAAGAAATTGAGCTGGAAACTAAATAGTCAAAGGCTTCACTACCCAAAACCAAGGCCGCCATGGCTTTATCCTCCTCGTTCCAGACAACACCTCCCATTACAGAATTCTATAATCGTAATTAATCACCAAATAAACCTAAAATTTCAGCAGAAAACAGAGAACGAATCCTTCAAATTTCCTATCGGTGAATTATTATAGGATGATGCAACGCAACTCCATAAAAGCTTTCCGATCAAACTGAATCTAAATATCGCTATTTTCTCAGATCTCGATTAACAATAAAATAGCAATCTTCATAAATCGAAATGAAAAATGAAAAAATAGATATATAGTAAATCGTATGAAGACGAAAGCTCAAAATGGAAACGATTGAATGGAAATTTCACTCACCTGTTTACAAGAAATTAGGTTCTGTTTCAGGGAGAGCAAAAATATGTTTTAAGGGAATAAAAGGAGATGGGCCAAAATCAAAGAGTGAATGAAAGAAATGTGCAGAGGTTTGGAATCTATTTATTAATTTATTAATTTATTTAGTGGTGTTTAACCCGTGGATGCATAGGGGTGGCTTTCGGTTCGGTTTTGGTTAACCGAACCGAAATTTTCGGTTAACCGACACCGAAAAGGACGAAAAACAGTAACCGAGACCGACAACCGATCGGTTTTCGGTTATAGAATTCGGTTGTCGGTTTTCCGGTTCGGTTTTATAAAAACCGAAAAAAAAACTAAGAAACTAAAAAAGAGAGTTTGTGGGCGGTACTTGTTTATAAATTAAAAATATAATAAATAATAAAAGTTTAATAAAAAAAAATACAATAAAGAGAAAAAGTATTTAAAAAGTCATCACCTACCTCTTTCAAAAATCCCCAAATTCAGATCGACATTTTTTTTCTCCCTTACCATTCATGGGCCATGGCTTCTGCCACTTCATCTCCTCCCTCTTTCATAAACCATAAACTCAAATTCAATTAATTATTGTGTGCTGAACATTGACTTTGGAATCAAAGTCGATGAAGAAACGATGATTGGTTCTTGAGTATTGAGGGTTGAAGGCGAAATGATGACTGATTCTTGAAGACTGAAACCCAATAGGAGATCCGATACTTGAGCCTCGACGTCGGCGCCTCCAAGAAGAAAGAACCCGAGAGACACGACTATTAGGGTTTTCTTTTTGGCGTTTGTGTTTTGAAAATTATTTCGTTCGAAGAGTAAGAATATAGTAATATATTTATAATATTTTATTATTTTTAATTAAATTTCGGTTTTCGGGTGTTTTTCTCTCGGTCTCGGTTTAACCGAAAACCGAACTTGATTTTTTCCTTTTACCGAACACCGAACCGAATACCGAAAACTCGGTGTTCGGTGCACCGAAAACTCGGTTTTTCGGTTCGGTTTCGGTTTTCCGAATACCGAAAACTCGGTGTTCGGTGCACCGAAAACTCGGTTTTTCGGTTCGGTTTCGAAAAAAACCGAAACCCGAAAACCGGATAGCCACCCCTAGTTACTGTATTATCAATTTCGTCTTGTATTTAATGTTTACTATGAAGACGCAAATATAATATGTTCATGAAATTAATAGATGATCATACTATAATTTAACTAAATTTTACATTGAATTCTTTTATTGTTTCACTGTTTCTTTCTGGTCATTTTTGCTCGATCGGGAAAATGCAAACAAAAAACTGATAGACCTGGAGGCGCCTTGCCTTTTGACGTGTGTAATATTTTGATTTAATGAAACATAAAAATAAATTGTAATTTTTTTATATTTTTCACCGTAATATATCAAGTATATATGATTTTTATCATTACTATAATAATAAAAATCTTTTGGATATATAGTAAATAGATTGATTTAAATATGAATATGAATATTTTTAATTTTGACATAATAATAATCATCATATAGATGTATGTACATCATAGTAAAATGCATTAAATTGTACATAATTATTATTTTAATGAAATGTAGATATTAAAGAGAATTGTTATAAATTGGCAACAATATTAAGGATCATGACCGACGACACTCAGCCATCACATATTGTAAATTTGTTATATATTTTACTGTATCATGTATTATTATTTGTTTGGTTGGTTGGTCTTAATTGTTTTTATTTATTAATATTATTATTAAATATCATTATTAATATTTAAAAAAAACATATATACTACAAAATGAAATACTATACATTATTTATGGGTGGAAAGTGTCCACTTACTTTCCAATCTTTTCAATAATGTCTGACTTCAAGAAAAAGAGACTGTTGGAGCAAGACCTCTGTATCTCGTACCTGCAATACATTGTACACTAAAATCAAAATTAAATATATAAGATAATCATTCAACAATTAAAAATCATCATTCTTAAAATACACTAAAATCAAAATTAAATATATAAGATAATCATTCAACAATTAAAAATCATCATTCTTCAAATTATTATTGAGTAAAAATATAAATTATCATTTACTAAAATATTTATTATATATCAAAGTAATCTTTATTAAAAATACTTTAATAAATATTATGTGTACAATACTTTGTACACTATGTTCCATAGTAGAAATTGTCATATTGGAGAGCCCCTCGGGACTAGGGAGGCTAAAACTTAGGCAAGCTAAAATTTCGTCCAGTGGTTAGGACATCGTCTTTTCATGTCGAAGACACGGGTTCGATTCCCGTAAGGGATAGGTACTCATTCCCGGCCGCTTTCAGTTAGTGTTCATTGCTGAGTGATCGCTCGCTATCTGGCTGGAAAAGGTGGTCCGGAAGCTTCCTCTCTCCCAGCAAGCAAGACGAGATCACCATTTCTCATTGATTTTATTATAATAATATACATGTATTTAAATAAATCTATTTTCATTCAATGTTTATTATTATGGTAATAATAAAAATATATAAATTTAATTATATAATTAATATATTGCCGTAAGAGATACTACAAAATCAGAATTTATTTCTTTTATTTTAGATTTTAATTTTTTAATTTACAATATTACACACTAAAATAATTTCATATTAATAAATTATAGTATTATTTTTATATTTTATAATTTATCGGATCAAAAGTAACATTATTAAACATCTTACATCTCAGCAAATTTTTGCATTTCAACCGAAAACCTAAACCATGTTTACCTTTCCCTTTGAAGCGAGCGAGAGTCTGCGTTCGTCTTGTAGTTGAGGTTAACTGGCATTGCCAGCTTCTCGTGGATAATCGTTAATGTTATCTACGCGTATCGGTAACTAAATTAGTTCGTTTATTTTTTTTTGTTTTTTATGATTTTCAGTTAATAATTCATTTCTGTTTGTTTAATTATAAATATAGATTCCCTACACGCCACCGTGTTCCCCGCTGCTCGAGTCCACCCAGGGCTCCGATAGACCGGGAGGCTGCTTCTGACGGCGAAAAGGTAACTCCCTCATGGTCTATCGGATAAGAGATCGAACTCGTAGGGGGTGTTTGCAAACTAAAAAAAAAAGATTGTACAACTTAATCGAACGTGGCTTGAATTGAATCAAATTAAGTTCGATACAACATTATAATATGAGTGACTTGAATTGAATCGAAGTTCAACAAAACATAATTTAAATATCATATTTCCTCAGTCCTATAGCTAAATATATTATATAGTTATATTATACTACCTATATATGTCCTTTAAATCTTACATTATAGATTACATAATAAATACTTCAACTTTATGTAATATATATACATTCAAATATTTGATCACTTATGGACTTCACTTCATCACAAACTGACCAGTCATGACCGACGACCAAAGTCAACAAGTCAAAGTCCTTTCGATATAGCCTATAAAGGTAAAACACCAAGCCGTGTCCAATGGTTAATCGCTACCGGACTCAGTGTGGAATACTCTCTCTATATTGAACCAATAATTCTTTGTTCTTTGTAAATTACAAATTACTTAAAATCATTAGTCCGGAACAGAGATAGTATATGTTCTAACGAACCACATTCTTCAATTAATTCTTAATACATACTTCCATGATAATATTTGCGTCGTCGATTGTGATGACTTAATTAATTTCTCTAATATATGAAAACATATATTTTTTGTCGTCGATTGTGATCGACTTAATTAATTTCTCTAATATATGAAAACATATATTTTTTTTGTATTGACGAAATTTTGTTATATTAATTAATGTGACATGTATCAGAAAACGTTAGGTTAACCTTGATGTTTTAGGTTTCGACTCTCGTCTGAGACGACTCAATCCAGATTAACATTCTCGTAATCAAATTTATCTCAAGATATTTATTTGAGAAACGTGAGAATTTCAAAGATCTATATTCCCACACCTTTTTTTTCCATGGATAAAGTGATTTTATTTTTCTCCGTCCTTGATTTTTAATTGAATTTTTACATGTTTTTTCTTAGTCACAATCTTTTTCATCCAATAATTAAAAAGTCAAAAAAATTATGAAGTCTTTTTATTAGCTCTCTCTCTCTCACTCTCACACTCGAGCCAAAAACTCTTTTTATTTTCTTCCTGATTTTCATATTTCCAAATCGAAAACACCTAATTAATTAATTAATTATCATCCCGGGCCATGGCGAGGCTTTTACTAGGGCCCAATATCCCCATGCAGAACCCAGGCGGCCCAATTACGTTCTTGGTATTTTTAGCCGCAGTCGCCTCTGTATTCTCCGTGGTGACTTTTATGTGCGGCTCTCACGGCGGCGGAGTGAAGTCTCCGAGGCGGAGCAAGGAGGCGGCGGTGAGATTGGGCGGCGAGAGGAAAACCGTGATCCAGAAAATGAAAAGCGGGCTGAACAGTAACGCGTGGAGGAAGGTGCAGGCGGAGGAGGAGGAGGAGGATCGAGACGACGTCGTTTGGAAGAAGGCGATCATGAAAGGAGAAAGGTGTAAGCCGATTGATTTCTCCGGGAAGATTTTGTATGATACCGATGGAAATCTTTTGACCGATTAAAAAGCTACTGCTTAATTGGGAAAGGTGATATTTTTAAAGAATTATGAATGAATAATTAATGTAATATATTTAATTTTTAATTTGGGTGAGTGGTGTGTGTAAATTGTAAAGGTAAGAGACGGTTAATTCAAATAAAATCGAGTTTTAAGAATTTTATTGATGGGTAATGAGGCATTTACACATATTATCATATATTATACTTTTATTTTAAGGTGATTTCGGATAAGTGGTAATTTTTAATGTTTATAATTAAATAATTTTTTTCTAATTATAAATTAGTTGAAATTTAATTTATAATATGTGTTAATAAAAACTAAAAAAAATAACATGCGTCAATTAGGGTAGTTAAAAATATGCAATTAATTTTTTATAATTATAAATTTACTAGTAATACTCTAATTAATAAAAATAATAATAATGAATATAAGTACTAAATTTTAAAGTGTATTTTATTAGGTATTAAATGTAATTTAATAAATCAAAATATTTTTTTTTTCAAAAATACCTTATTTTTAATTGCTTATACTTTCAAATGATTAATGTTACTATTTATTTTGGAAATGCCTTATTTCATCGTTTTATGTCGCAAGTAATCGTCACAGTAAAATTTTAAATTTATCGTTGAATTTGTCACAATCCAAGAAAAACTATAAAATTTTTAATTTTGTCAAAAAAAATATACTTTCTCCTAATCAAATCAATAGTCACACCTCATTTATATTTTGTGAAGGAAGTGTGATTATTATTTTGGGAGAGATGGAGTAAAATTTTTTGCTGAATAATATTCTAAATGAAATTCTTAAAATAAAATAAATACTTTTTTTTCGTCGAGATTAGACCTTTTAGGAAAATTCATTACATACTTTTGCATTCGTCTTAACAATACAAAATTTGACCTAAATTTTCAAAATATGTTAATATGATTTGACTAGCTATTGTCGATTAAAAGTTATGCAATTTTTCTTTTATCATTTTTGACTATATTTTGTGATACTTTTTTATCTCAGACCAATTGTTACACTTCATTCACAAATTACAAAAAAAAAAATCGTTAGTTTGATACGGAGTAATATATTTTTACATTAATGAAATTATTCAAACAATTTTTGTAACTATAATTAAAAATAAAAACTTTGAATTTCGAATAAAAAATGTCAAAATTCGAGTAATCATATTCAAAAATAAATAATTCATAAATAAATTTATTTATGAGAATGCATACTAAAAAACACGCGATCATCGTTTAATATGTTTAATTGTCAATCCTAACATAACCTGATAACACGATTCAATTCAGAATTCGTATGAAATAAATCAATTTTCACCCGCATTCTAAACTCACTCCTTAGACGAAGTGCCACAAAATCAAATTAAAAAAAAAAAAAAACGAATGTCATTCAATTGTTTATATTTGTGTTAAATTTGACTCATTTGAATAGATACCAAATAGTAAAAAAAAAACAATAAAATAAGTTGTCATGTAAGCATCAAGTTGGATCAATAAAATTCAATTAAAAAAAAGCCAATTCAATTAATTTCGATTGCATATACGTATAACTAAAGACGTCACGTCAAAATATTGAAGAAAAATTAAAAATCGAAAATAAAAATAAATCAAAAGAGATTTGATATTGCAAGATTCAATCAAAAGATATTTGATCAGTAACTACTCGAACAATTGAAAATTGACTAATGAATTAACAATTGTAAAAGCAAGAACAAATATAAGAGCCAACTTGTCCAGCAGGTGTGCAAACGCCATCCCCATTGTAAGCTTTGTAGCATTGCTCTTTACACTTGTAAAGTTGACACCCTTGGTTGTTCAAAACGATTGTGCAACGCTTTTAGTTTTGCGCTTCCACTTCAACAACACTTGTAATTGCCACTGCAAAAAATAATAGATAGTTTACAAATTAATTAATACAAAAAATTCAAAATTATATTATAAAAAGCATATATAAATCAATCTACCTGCAGAGAGAACAAGAAAAAGAATCCAGAACAATTTAGCCATCTCAAATTAATTAAGCCGAGACTTTTTTTTTCTTTGTTGAAGTAGTATTTGTGAAGCCTGTACTTGTATATATACACCTAGGAATTAGAATACTACTTTATCAGTTTATCTAGCGTTATTATGAAATATTGGAATTATAAATATATACTTGCCTCATATGGAATTATATATATTTTAATAGAGTTACCTACCTTTTTTAATTAAATATAATAGAAATTCTTTGCCAAATATATAACTCTCAACTATATAATTAGAAGATTTTTTAAAATTCAGGATGAGTGTATAACATATGGAATTATTATATAAAAATAGATTTCTTAACATTCTTAATTAAATATAATGGAATTTTCACAACAATTAACAATGAGTGTCCATATATAACATATGGAATTATATATATTTAAATAAATTTTCATAACTTTCCTAGTTAATTAAATATAATTGAATTTGTTCGCTCTTCTAATAATTGCTTTCAGTTTTATATGATATCTTAATCGCCCCACTTAAATAATTTTTATTATTAATTTTTTATATAAATTATAGAGTAAAAATATTTAAATTAAAATAACACTTAAATAATAATTATTATTAATTTTTATATAAATTATAGAGTAAAAATATTTAAATTAAAATAAATTGTAAAAGTTGCACTTTATTCTTAACTGTTTTAATAAAATAAAATACATTAAAGACTGAAATTTTAATAAAAATAATGAATTTATTATTTTGGATGTATAAAATACTATACGTTTAAAGTAAAATATGTATTTCAACTAAGAAAAAATTACCAACTCACGTGTAAGTGGAGTCAAGTCAAATTGAGTTGAAGCCAGGGCGGATCCAGAAATTGATAATGGGGTGGGCGGAAAAATATATTTTGTCATAATAATTTTATAAATAACAAAATATTTTGATGTTCAAATAAATTTTACCATACGCGACTTATTCTATAACGTAAAACTCATGGATAATTGAATTTATGTCAATATTTTTAATAATATATATTTCAATATTAAGTATCAATTAATCTTCAATTAAATGTTTTTTTTTTTTGCAATAGATTGTTTCTTTTTAAATTTCTATAGTTAAAATTTTGAAACTAAAATCACAATTCAAAAAATAATTTTAAAACTTTAAGTAACAAAACTAGAGTTCATATTTTGGAGGACAAACAAACCTGTTAAAATTCGTATTGCGACGACCGACAAAGACGGCGAAAATTCGTTTGAAATGGTGAAAGCGTGGTTTGCACAATTTGACAAAAACTTTAGAATTTGTTCAATTCAAAATTTAACCCCAATCTCCTAAATTTGTATTTTTAAAATTTATAGAATTAAAAATTAGAGAATATATGGGAAGAAATAGATGTTTATTTGATTATTTATAGTGTTTATGAGTTTGAGAAAATGTGAAAAAGAAAAGAATTCTTAGAAAGCTAAAAATGAAAAAAAAATTGAAAACATATCACATGTTCTAAAAACATTTTCTAAAAAACTAATTTATTATTAATATAAAATATAATTAGGTTTGGCCCTAAAAATAGGCAATTTATATCTTGCTCCCTTGTGCAAGATGCACATCTTACACCCAGTCAACGTTATAAAACTATAGTTAAAATGGGTCAACCTTTTTTTCCCCTTTTTTTTCCCCTCAACTCGCTCTCATCTCTCTTCTCTCAACTCAGCTCGCTCTCATCTCTCTATCTCTCAGCTTCGATCGAGCGAATTATCCATCCAGCTCCATTCTCCGCCGCCATCCGCCACCGTCATAACCAGCTCCGCTATCCGCTTCCGTCATCATCAGCAACATCTTCAATTCGGCATCTCCGTCATCAGGTGAACAACATCCTGCCGGTTTTAGTTCTGTGATTCATCATCTCCGTTCACCGCCGCGATTCATCAGCTCTGTTCACCGCCACGCTTCTTCATCTCCGTTCACCGCCGCGATTCATCGTCGTTGGTCACCATCCTCAATTTCGTGTATGCGTGTCATCGTTGCCGCTGTTCACCTGTTGATTAATCTGCGAGTCTTCAATTAGGCGTTTGCCTGTCATCATCACTGTCGTTCGCCACCGTCCTCTTCGATAGCTGAAATTGAATCATCCCCATGGATGATTTGTTAGATTTGTCATCGATTATGGTGCAAGGTATGTCGATTTATCCTTCTTCTGTTCGAATTGCATGTTCTGTTACGAGTTCATGTGTTTTTAGATGTTGAATCATGTTGTTGAT
>JACOMQ010004768.1:0-17871 GCA_014843705.1 Euphrasia arctica
GTCCCTGCTTGAGTTGGTTGTTTTTAAAATCCTAAAATAATTAATCTACTAGAAAAGAAAAATGCATATAAACAAGTAATTGAATATTGTGAATTTATTAGGGTACATGTTCATCTAAACGTTAAAAACGTCCGTTTCTGATAGATTCTAGCGGGGTTCGATTAATCGGTCACACGTATTCTCCTAACAGTCTAATACGTATAATTCAACAACCAGCTGATCATTTCAATTCTTTTAAGCATTTAATCGAACACCTAGCATGCAATTATTTATATAGTCCCCATTTTGCAAATTAATTCATCATTACCTTAATAAATAAATAAATTAGTTACTCATGAAATTAATCAAAGAAAAATAATCAAGACGCGAAGAATTAAGCAATACTTAAGATTATATTGAAAGAAAATGAACAAATGAATAGTAAAGTAATAATAATCTAACAAATTAAAATAAAAAATCTTACTATTTATTTAAAGATTCAATGAAATAAAGACAATCTCCAACCTCGATCCAACCCGAATGAAAAAACGACAAAAAAAAAAAACTAATTATGTATGTACTTCAAGCACGTAGCCTAAAAGGGTAGCAAAAGATGTGTTTAATAGCAACCCTAAAACATGTATTTAAAAGGGTCGAATTATGCGTTCAAACTTGGTCAAGGTCGGTGCCAGGCCGTGCGCGATTCAGTCCGCGCGTGCCGTGTATTTGTGCAGGTTGCTTGCTGTGTTATCACTATTCCACAAACGGGACTAACTGGGCCATGTAAAGGACTTCAAGGAATTTTCCGAGAGGTATGGATCATTGATGTAAGCGGCCGGAGTTGGGAGACCCAAACTCCAAGTTCACTGCACGCTGACTCGGAGGCAGCTGCGTACTGGACTGAAAACTCGCAAATTTCGACCATATGACGAGAAATCATGACAGAGAACTGACAGAGCATCATAGATCTTTTCAAGAGCTTTCCAATAAAAAATGGATCATGTTTGTAGGTAGTCGGAGTTGAGAGAACCGAGGTGACTAAGTTTGCTGCACAATCTCGGTACTTTATCGGCTACGTCACATTTACCGTTTTTTAAATCATTTTTACTCGTTTTTCCTGTCAAACTAAATATAACAATAATACGAAATATCGAATCAAAATGTGACATACTTAAACATAAAACACACACAAATGAACCAAACAACGTTCAAACAACTATAAAAAACTAACAAAAACAAGTAAATCAATCCCGTTCAAACAACTATAAAAAACTAACAAAAACAAGTAAATCAATCCCCCTCATAGAATGAGACTTAATAGATTAACACATCAGGTTCGATATTAGCTTGATCCACGTCAAATAATTTGTTTCAAAATAAAAGTAATATTTATTTAAAATAAATTAAAATTTACATTTGTTTAAATTGTTGGTGGTCACTATAAGAGTGGTGGGTTCAAGTTTTGGGTGATAAGTAGGCCACGGGTGCGCCAACTCATATTTTTTCTACTTCTACCCAAAAAACTTCTAACCTATCCAACCATTCTACCCAAAAAAAATAAATTTTATAGGTCCCACCACTTACTTATTTTATACTTTTTATTTATTATTTATTTAAATAATAATAATAATAATAATAGTAAACGTTAAAAAAATGATTTTTAGATAAAATAAAATAAATATTTAATATTTTATATAATTCATGATTAAAATACAAAAATTCACAAAAAATAAATTTAAAATAAAAATAAATACTATATTTAATAAATCAATAATATTAATTAAAAATACAAAATAATTTATAACGCTAAAAATTTAATTATTTTAAAATTCTTATTTTTAATTAATTTTTATATAAAATAAATTCGTTAACGTTAACTATTTCAAAATTTTTAATTAATTTTTATATAAAATAAAAATATAAATAATTTAACGGTTAAATTTTAACTATTTCAAAAATTTTAATTTCAAAAATTTTAATTTTAATTAATTTTTATATAAAATATAAATAAAAATAATTCGAGTTAAAAATTTAATTAGTTCAAAATTCTTATTTTATATTAATTTTTATATAAAGTAATAATATTATTTTTTATCTCTACCCGGTAGAAGTTCTTCTACCCCATAACTTTTAGGAGCGCATCTCCAATAATTTTTTTCTGCGTCAAGGGATTGTTAGCTAAGTTGGTTGAGCACTTGAATTGAGGACTTGAGGTCCTTGGTTCAAATCCCAAGACATTGCAATTGACCTAGCTCAGTTGGTTGAGCACTTGAATTGAGGACTTGAAGTCCTTGGTTCAAATTCCAAGACATTGCAATTGACCTATACCAAAAAAAATAGACTTCTGTCTCTCTATTGGAGATGCTCTAATATTTATACAATTTAACATAAAAAAATCTCAAATCATCCATTCTCAAAACAAACATAAATATCATTTGAAAGTATTTAAATTTCTAAACAAACATTCAAAAGAAAAAAAAAACAAATTGTCAATTTATTAAAAACAAGATAAGACAAACTCAGCACATACCGAAAGTACCCTATACAACTAACTAACTTGGAGACCAAAACCAAAGAACCAAAAAAGCCCCAAATTCTCCAAATTTTCATAGATCGATCTGATTCAATGGAGGTCCCCGGTTCATCGAAGAAGATGGTTGCGACGCAGGAGGAGATGGTGGAGGCGAAGGTCCCGATCGCGTACAGAGACCAGTGCGCCCATTTGCTTATCCCACTGAACAAATGCCGGCAATCGGAGTTCTACCTGCCGTGGAAGTGCGAGGCCGAGCGCCACACCTACGAAAAGTGCGAGTACGAGCTCGTCATGGAGCGGATGCTGCAAATGCAGAAGATCCGAGAGCGCGAGGCCCAGCTGATGGCCCAATCCCCCCAATCGGTTCCCCTTGTCCCGAAAACTGCCAATGCTTAATTCCAGGATTTCTGGTTGTGTTGAATAATCTTTATAAGGTGATTTACCTGCTTTGGGGATGATAATCCATTCGCGTTTCCTGCTTTGCCCCCACCCCCTTTGTGCGTTTTTCTTGCAGAATGATAGAGATAATCTTTATAAGGTGATTTACCTGCTTTGGATTTTTTGCTCTGTGTGATGGATGCATTTCCTCCAAATAATTTAAACTTCTATGACTGAATATTTGATCATATAAATTTTATTGGTGAAGCTTTTTTCCTCTGAAATGAATAATAGGGTCTGAATGTTTTTTGTTGGTTTCTCTGAATCAATACTATGAATGTTCTACATGGTCATATTTCTTTTCTGTTTTGTTGTAAAGCTTAGATCTTTATGTCTTGCTTCTGAAGTATACGAGGTAAGCGAGATAGGATCTTATGCTTCTAAAGCTGTAGGTGACTTCTACAGGATAGGCTAATTGTAAGATGACACTCTTTTTGCCTGCCTTTTCTTTGTTTAACATCTTTGTTATTTGTCTCCCTTTATCAATGCTTCTTTCTTTGCATGTGACTTGTGTAATATAATTTTCTTTCACACCATCCATGATATATATGTCACGTGCTGAGCTACCACTGCTGTTTTGCGTTTCAAGTTTTACAAAATTGAATTTGTGACAAGTTTAACTGGGAAGGATATATTCAGTTATGCATGGCATGCATATCGAATCTAGGGATTGTATCTGCTACTTCTATGTCTGTTTATGTGTATGTCCCATATAGATGTATTTTGCATTTGCATGTGTCTGTTGCTCAATTTGATGTAAAAAGTGTTCTGTAAAATTCGGGCGAACTTGCCTGGTTTTGTTACATTTTAGTCAAGCTACTTCCTTGGGAATTTATTCAAGTCGGCATTCACTCAAAATGTTTTCTTTAGCGTTCTTTTTAATTAAAGTCGTAATTCACTTAAAATGTTTTCTTTAGCGTTCTTGTTTTTAGGAATCAAAGATAAGGAAAAGTAAGATTTACTTGGCATGAATTCGCGAGATCACATAGCACTAGCATAATGCTATACATTGTTTTAAAAAGACAACCAATGTGTACGCTTCAACTCGCCTGTCGTAGCTACTCGGTGTGAGATTTAACAAGGTGCAGGAGCCTCCTGTATATCGCGAGACATGCACATTGGCCATTGCGCATCGCACACAGGTGAGGCGGACGAGCGAATTCGGTCTGATTGACTCACATAATCTGAAATCTTTGCCCAAGTCTGACGTTTTTTTCTCGTTCTTTCTTCTCTGATTTTTTAATTTCTTCTAGCTGTTTTTCGTTCTCTTCTTTTTTCTCTTTAAGAGAAAAAATATTTTTGAAGAAGAAAGAAGGAAGATTTGGGAATTCGCAGTACGAAAGTAGAAATGTGAATTGCAACAGTTTTATTTTATATTTTTGGGTTGGGCAATGCTTATTTCTAAAAAAAAGTTTGCATCCCGCCTAGACCCCAACCCGCCTTGCCCTAGTTGCCTAGGCTGATAGTCGCTTAGCATCTAGGCGCTACTTAGGCTGTTTTTTAGAACACTTCAGTGATCAGCAAGCCAATGTTTAGGTCTGAGGGATCTCTGGAATTTGTTGGTTAAGTGAATAAAAAATTAGTGGGATCAAATATAGTTTTGGTTTGGGTTTATAGATATAGAAAGTGAAGGAAATGAATTGTGACCTCCCCAAGTGCACTTTTCTGCTGCTGGTGTAATGAAATATTATGGTCTTGACAAAAAAAATAGATCTGATATTGAGAGATACAGAGAGAAAAGGAAAGGAAAAACTAATAACAAAGAAGAAGAAGAAACAAAGTAAAGAAATGGGAGAGAATAGAATATGAACTAAGATTTTTCAACAGGTAAGAAAAAAAATTACTATATTTCAGTAACTTCTGCTAAATTTCTCAAAATTAGGAAGTTACTTAAAATTCTCTACTAGGGGAGTGCCTCTCATTGTTTAGATTTCAAATGGGGTTTCATTTGAGTCTTTTAATTTTATATTCATGAACACATGCATCAGTTATTACTTGCAGCTTTAAATGCATAATCAACCCATAGGACATTAGTATATACATGCAAAATGCTAATTAAACTCTACCACCAGTCTTCCATTAAATTTACTAATCAGTTTTATTTAGGGGTGGATATCGGTTCGGTTCCGGGTAACCGAACCGAATTTTTCGGTTAACCGAAACCGAAATAAGTGAATTCGGAGAACCGAAACCGGAACCAAAATCTATTTCGGTTAACCGAGAACCGAACCGAAAATTTCGGTTCGGTTCCTAAAAAACCCAAAAAACCGAAATGATGAAATAAATTTTTTTGGATGTGAGAACGAGATGATGTCGAACAATGTCGGACAAGCGTGACATGATGCGGTGATGAAAAACAAGAAAACGAGGAGGTATGTTTGTAGATAAAGGGCAAATGAGGCGGATTAGAGTTTGAATATATATACATGTGTGTATATATATGTCTAGTTACCTTAGCAAGTAATCTAACTTGTGTTTATCAATTGAGCCAAATCGAAAAACTACTACTAAAAAAAAATAAAAAAAAATCATAAATATATATGAGCTTGTTTGTTAATAGGATGGGTGACTAATGGACATATGAATTACAAATTTTCATACAAATTTCGGTTCCTTTTTCGGGTTTCGGTTCTTGATATTCGGTTTTCGGTTAGACCGAAAACCGAAAATTTTATTTATTGCTATCCAGAACCGAATCGAGAACCGATTTTTCGGTGTTAGGTTAACCGAAAACCGACAATTTCAGTTCGGTTTTCGGGTTACCCGAAACCCAAAAACCGATTATCCACCCCTAGTTTTATTTATGCAAAATGGCTCTTGCATTTTCATCATGAAAATACACAATCTCCCCTTTTGAAATTATGTGAGCATGGTGCTAACCGCTTAAACGTGTTGATTGAGGACATACTATACCCAATGTTTTAAAAAACGGTCGAGGTGTACGCCTCGACTCGCGAGTCGTTCCGCCTCAGCGGTATGATGTACTGAGGAGCACGAGTCAGCTGCAAATTAAGGTTTGTCCGTCTCTTGCGCATGAGGCGTGCGTGAGGCGTACAAGTCTGCGCAAACTATTTAAAAGAAAAAATGGAAGAAAAGAAACAGGGGCAGCTGTTTAAGAGAGATAAGGTATTTAGGGTTTAGCCAACTATTTTTTAGATATAAATAAATAATACTAATATATTCGTATATACAAAAATAAAGACGTAATCATTTAATATATAATTATTATATTTCATTTGAAAAACAAAATTATGGGCAGTTCAATGATACATATATTAGATTTTTTTAAGTAAATTATTATTCTAAAACCAAATGTTTTCTCTCAAAATATTAAAAATTAATCTCACAAAAATTAAAAAATCAAAATAATATCAAAAATAAAAAAAATTGAAAAAAGTACAGTAGAAAATGAATCGTTTGGTGACATTGATGCTTTTATTTTAATTTTTTATTATACTGTTAGTATTATTTATAATAATTGTTTAATTTTATTTATTATTATTATTAATTTTTTGATTTTATATATATTTTTGTTTAAATAGTTGAGGTGTCCGCCTCGAGGCGTACGAGTCGCGCCTCAAAAGCAAAACGCCTCAAATACACCTCACGTTTGTTAAACATTGACTAGACCCCATTAAGTAAAGGGTGTATTTCACATATATACACTTTTTTTTCAGTTACTCATTTTTGTTTAGAATTGGTGACAAGATCGATATGACGTTGTTCTCTTTCAATTGATTGGTTTTGGAGAAATGAGTATTTTGAAGGAGATCTTAAGCAAGCTAGGAATACCATATTACAATAATTTTTAGAATCAAAATGGTGCTAGTGCTTCTATGATGAAGATAATCGCTATGGCCCAGAGTGATTAAAAGCAAATATGGTATACTCAAGAAATTGTGGGGTGCAGGACTGACAGCTCGAACGAATTTTTATGCAGTGTCATATCTCGTGCATATCCATAATTCTTGCGGTAAGTGGAGGTAGAGCCATAGAGGTAAGAAGGGGCAACTTGGTTTGGTTTTTGGAAGATACTTGCTTGAGTAACTCTCCTTGTTGTGTATGTTCCCCTTCTTGTTTCGTTGTCCTCTCATAATAAGCGTATTACATTCTGAGTCTAATTCAGATCAAAATGTTTTTCCTCTGTCCTGGAACTTCCATTTGTATAAGATTTTTAAGGGATAGAGAGATCGAAGAGTGTGGACATGATAGGAACAGAAAAGAGAGAAAGAGAATAGATAGGAAAAGAAAGAGAAAAATCAAACACGAACACCAGTTCGGTTTGCCCAATAGCCTCCAGGCTCCAATTCAATTCAATAATTCGATACCCTTAATCAACCTACGTGACACTTTGAATAAGAAGAGCAGAAATAAGAAATAAACCTAACCCTAAAGCCCAAACCTAACAAAACTCTAAAGCCCATAAATAATTAAAAAGACATAATTAAAATACTGCTCTCTATCAGGACAGCTCGTTGAATTGTTTAGAATCTGTCAGAACTCATAATTGTTTAAATATTTTTGTTTGAATGAATTTATGTCTCGATAATAATAATAATAGTAACGTCTCTTAGTTCAAATTGGACTGGAAGGTTCTGGTCCTTGAGAAAAATCATATTCTTCTGTGGTTCACAGATTTGAGAAAGCTGCCTACCTGTGATTACTGATTATAATAAGATACGATACCCTGATTTATCTTTTCTTCCAAATGTTGGTATATTTTGTGCAGGACCTTCTCGAAGGATCTTAATCGTCTACTCTTACATTGTTCGTTTCCTAGTGTTTTCAATGAACTGGAAACCCATTGGGTTATTACATTAGGTCATGGCCTTGGTTTTACATAATTTGGGAGGTTCTGTTAGTGCAAAATAAAAATAAAATACTTGCGAGATTGTTGTATAAATGGTCGTGTTATATATGGGTTAAAGAGGAATGAAAGGATTTTTGATATAGATGCAGATCTTTGTGGGACGTGGAGAATTAAATATAAATTGGTTTGCAGTCTTTTAGTCATAATGCATTAATAGGTAGGACGGAACTCTGGTCTTATGGGTAAGGAGACATTTGATTCGGTTTCACTGTATGTAGAAATTGGTACTCCCTTCATCCCGATTAGTTTGCATACTTTTTTCGGTTCTTTTCTCATAACTTTGCACAACCCAAAATTAAAAAGAATCTCACAAACCTCACCCTCATAATATACACTTATTTTCTCCTCTTATTTATCCATTTCTCATTACTTCCCTTATTACTTACTAACATAAAGTTGTTTTTACCAATTTTGCCATTCACTTTGATGACTCATTACTCATAAGGCAACTATAGCATTTTCTAAAAACTGTGCCAAAGATTCCCTACAAACTTTTTAGGGATGGAGAGAGGTATTATGCAATGTAATCGGATTTTGTAATTAGGCTAGGGATTTGTTTTCCTTATTTTTGAAATAAAAGTATATGTTTCTTAAAAAAAAAACCAATCTACAGGCTTAATCTTTTGCTTGGTTTCATAAAAAACACTCAAACAACTGAAGATGGATTGCCATCCAGAAAGAACTGTCGAAAACAAAATTATTCAACTATCTACATGCTTGAAATACATCTGATAAGATATTATCTGTGTTGGACCTGTTCAGAGTATCTCAATACACATTTCATTGCTTCCCATGTATGATGATATGTTTGCCTGGTTCATAATGTTTATTCAAATCCATACAAATAGTTAATGTGGGGATGGTGAATGGAATGTTGGGATTTGGTATAGGACTATAGTCTGTAGAGAATCGACTGAAACTTTTTTTTTATTATTCTTATTGGATATCTGAAACTAGTATTCATACTTGAAAATTGATTGTCCCTCTCCGAACAATCCCATGTTTGGCACATGCTTTTTTCCCAATTATTGAATAATGGACATGATATTCCTAGATTACTGCTAGTATTATTTATACCCATGCAGGGATAGAGTTGGTGAGAATTGAGTTTCTTAACATGACTATGTAGTATGTAATGAAGCTTCATCAAGAAACTCTTGATGAATTTATTCTATCCTATTGATCAATTGTGAATTTCTCCGTTTCACAACGAGAATAGAGCATGTTGTGCATAAAACAGTATCGTAAGCTCTCTTGTATTGTCGATACTCGATTCTAGAATTCTTTATAACCTAAGAATTGGTGAATGGGAATGTCTCTATACAAGAAATCTTTGAAAGTATACTTGTTCTCAGAATCTTGTTTGGAGTTGAGATTTTCACGTGTGCTTGGGCGATTTTTGTTACATTTCTTGTTCTTAAATGTGTTTGTTCCGTTGCAAACTAACTGCCCCTACAATGAATAAGAATATTCTTTGTTTCTCGTTATTTGGTGCTTTGTTTATGAACTGCAATAGCGACCCTTACCATTGTTTTCTTTTCCAGGAAGCTGGAAGTGTTTATGGTTGGCAGAAAATGGGTTTTTAATCTAAAATCATTGTTACATTTGCACAACAATGAAATTAAGAGTTAACTCTACGTCTTGGTAAACCCAGTTTGTAATAAATTTCAGAGATGATTGTGCTCCATTTTACTGCATCTGTTTCTAGGCAGTGTTTAGCTGAAAAACAAACGATTATGTGAAATTTCTTCGGAATGCTATTATCCTAACCAGGATCATGGATCATGGAGTTGCAATATTCATCGTTGCTTTGTGAGTACATGCTACTCTTTTATTTGTACTACTTTGTTTCAATTAATTATTTCACATTTTACTTTTTTTTATCGTCTCAACTAATTATGCACTCTTAAAAACGAAATAATTCTTTTTTTAAAATTTTAAAATACAATTTTATCTTTATTATTTTTACTTACTTTTTAAACTTTTTTCACAATTATTTTAGTTTTTAAAATAAAAATACATTTTTAACCTTTATTTTTTGGTCAAAAATCAAAAAGTAATTTTTTTAAATTTACGTGTGTTGCCGGATGCCGGATAAATAGGTAGGAAACACAAATTTGTACTTGCATAAATTTGTTGTGATCTAAACACAAATTTGTACATAAATCTAAATATTAAGAGTACTTTAAAACACAAATTTGTACTTGCATAAATTTGTTGTGATCTAACACAAATTTGTACTTAAGTCTAGATACATTGTTGAAAGTTCTTTAAAGTATAAAAAATATGCTTGTATAGTTGATTGAAGGAAAAGAAGAAAAATGTTTTTTTTAGTATTATTACTATTGTTATTGAATGAGTTTGGAGTGATTGGTGAGTAATCAAAAACAAATGTGTGGTTGATGGTTGACTTTATAAAATATTTTGACCATGCATGCCTATGGGCTATGGCTATTACTATATGTATGTGTGTGATGATTTGTTTTGACCAAGTGTGTCAAACCACAACTTCCAACTACTCACAAAAGCAAATCTATCATTCCTGAAAATAAAAAGTAAAGTAAATTCAATTGAATAGAAAATGACCCCACAAAAAATGTGAACATATGTTGGGACATAGTATATAATAGTGCTCATTTATTATTTTGAGCTTCTATTAAAATTCACTACAAAATATATATATATATATATATATATATATATATATATATAAATATTACTCTTTTCCTCTCACCGGTCTCACTTTTTATATTAGCCTTTTCATCATAAGATTAAGTGTTAATTTTTTATTCTATATAAAATAAGTAAATAATTTAAATCATATACACTCACTTTTACATATAAAATAATGTTTTTTAAATTTCAAACTAAAAAATTAAAATAATATTTTAATATTAATTAATTTTTGACAAAACTTTATGCTCTTTTAACTTAATAATTTCTTATTCTTATTTACAAAACAATTTTTGTAACGTAGGAGAATGAATTGTAAATTTATCTGAATTAATAGTCATATTTTTTTTATTTTCTTTTACTTTAAATCAATAGTCGCACTCTATTTCAAAAATAATTATTTTATTTTTTTAATTTTAAAAAATACTATTTTTATTCTTAATTTCTAATTTATTTTGTAAATTTTACTCATGACAATTTATATTATTAATTTAAAATTATATTTTTATTTTTAATTTTTTTCTTTAAAAATCAATAAAATAAATATTTTCTTAATTAAGTATTATGGACGGATACATTTGATCATTATTGTGGATGTCTTGATCATTACATGCAAGGTGTTTTTTCTTTCACGGTGTTATATCATAAGACCACTCCAATTATTTAGTTCCCCACTTTTAAGTTTTAACCCCACCACAAAAGAATATAATATATATCCGAATCCCAAGAAAATCCATCTCTTTTTCTGGTCGTTGACTCACACATCACACAACACTCATCCACCCTCTTCTAAATTCTATACATTACCATATTTTTTTAAATGTGAAATGAAGAACTATATATAAGGGCATGATTGTACTTTAAGAGCATGCTTGTGTTGTCCTTTTATCTCTTTAAAATGTTGGATTTAAGATTTAAAGTATTTCATAATTTAAATTTGCTTGTACAATTTTTTACCCTTTAAAACAATATTTGTGAAGTAAAATTTTCAATCAACCAATAAAAATGCTACATTTCTATTGAATTCACAAGAAAGATAAATATTTGACCCACCAAGAATAGATGAAACACTTTTACATTAAACTGTTTCATAGTAGTTGACCCACCAAATATATTTTAATTTTAAATTACAATTTTAATTTTATTTTATTCATTTATTTTTTAAACTTCATTTAAAATTATTTTACTTTTAACTTAAAAATACATTTTTATTCTTAATTTTTTGATACAAAATTAAAAAGTAAATTTTTTCTTACTATTCAGCAAAGTATATCAAATTTCTTGGGGACAGATAGAGTAATTTAATATTGATCGATTTTCAACCGATCAAGTATACTCCCTCCATACGTATAAGTAGTATTAATCGATTTTTGACCGATCAAATAGTATATTCCCTCCGTCCCATATTAATAGACATACTTTTTCACTTGTTCCATATAATGGTCACACCCCATTTAAGGAAATAATTATTCCTATTTTTCATTTATAAAGACAAATATATTTTTACATTTTCACCTATTTTTGTAAAACTACTATCATCTACTTACTTTATTAATTTAAAATTACATTTTTACTATCAACATTTTGGTAAAAAATTCAATAAAACTATATTTTTATAATTTTCATGACCGGTCACGTGTGATCATTGTCATGGGATTTAGGTAGTAATTTTTTTTTTTTTTTTTACATTATGGTAAAAAAAAATTGAAAAAATCATTATAATCCTAAATTTTAGAAAGAAAAAAAGCCCTTCTATGGCCGGAACTTGCTCACTGCACCAAGGAAAAGAGAAAGGAGACGAGTGAAAGTGAGGAAAGAATTATCTGTCAGCGATATCCGCATCGCGACAGACTTCAAATTCAGGGGCGGGGTCATTGACGTTCTGGCGACGAGTCGTCATCGTACCGACCTGAATCTAATACCAACTAACGTAGCGGAAGTTATAGAACAATAATAATACTCATTGATACAATGTTAATACTATTTGATTTCGAAGAATGTGAAGACCTAATAGATCAAAGATCGTTAATTCGTAAGAATACTGAAATTTGATAACACCTAAAGAGATGAAGAAACTTTTTATTTCATAAAAAATAACTGTTGAACTTAATAAAAACAGAACGAGACGTTATACCTTACACCATAGGAGTAAGATGACCATCTTACTCCAGGCCCAACATATAAAAACAATTTGGCCAGCCCAATTATTTGTGTTTACGTTACAACACGTCACACTAAAGTTTGCTCAGCCCAACATCTTTGCCTAATTCACTCTCGAATACATCGTCTTCTTCGATCTTTTCCACCGCTTACACCGCTCTGCCAGCCACAACCCACCGCGCCCCGCTCGTCCCCGTCTTCTCGCCACCTTCTCGCCGCTTGCTCCTATGCCGAAGAACTCCGAGCAACAGCAGCGCCCACGAGCCCTCGATCCACCGTTTAACACCACCTACTCCGAGGAGCTAGCCTCCGCCTCCTCCGTTCACCTCTGGCAGCAGACAAAGTAAGTCTAGCCCCCTTTTATTGTTTTTTATTTTGTTTTTAATTATTTTCTTATACGTGAAATTTCTGTAATTGAAATTAGGTTTGATAAAAAAATTGGTTTGGTAATTGTAATTGTGTGTTACTGTTTGTTGGTGTGTGTGATGTTTGTGTTATTGTGTGTTGCTGTGTGTGTGTCGTGTGTTATTGAAAATGGTTGGAGTAGTAACTTGACTCTGATTCCTCTTCTTTGATGTTGCCCCTCTCTCCAGATATCTATTATTGCCCATTCTATATTACTCATGTTACTAGACGAGCTTTTTGTTTGTTTTTCTCACATTTATTTTTGATTTTTTTTATAGTCGATGTTTTACCTGGAAGATATGGGTAATAAAGCTGCAATAAAACTTGTCGTCAATAAGATTTTGTGAAGGTTACCTAGATTTCATGCCTACACGAATTTTAATACCTTTTTTTGTATATTTTAACATCATTTACTGAGAAACTAACTTGACTTTGTTATTGAATTCTGAAACTATACTTCGTTTCAGGTGCCAGTGCAAGGTTCTTTGATTACTTCTGTTGAAGGCTCGGGAGTGGAGTATCAGCAAGAGGTAAATTAGATTTTTAATGCATTTTTTAAGCTTCTGCGCCTTTAGTTATAGATAGGTTGCCTGAATCTTGAATGACATTACCTCTTGTTTTTAAAAATAATTTATAGGTCGTTGAAGTGATGCATATTTCTTTTTGTTTGACTACTCAGTTGTGAACTTCGATGTTTGTGCAATGCCAATTTTTTTAGTTCTAGTGTTTTAGGCCATGAGGATATGTATTGTTTATATTTGTGTTCTTATTTACTAGTAGTAAGTTGTTCCACATGGTCTACCACCACTTGTGTAAGAAAATTAAGCAACCAAAGTTTAAAGGATATTGTGTAGTTTTTGATAAAAAATTAAGGTGCTACTATCAGGGTTCTTGATTATATTAATTATTTAACAAATTCTTGTTGCCGTTGAATATTGTGCAGACGAGATGTACAAAGGCGCGAAATCTAGCCATGAGCAGGTTGAAGAGAGCTCTAATAAGCCTTGGAGGACCGAACCCACGTATGTGGCAAAATACGGTGAAACGCCCGCTTTCGCCTACCACTTTCTCATCAGAGGTTTAAAGAGCTAATAATTTTAGGACTAGAGGGAAGTTCAAGTCGACCAATTATTATTACAGCGTTATCTACCATAGAATTCGGCCTTCGGGGTCAACCCGGCGGCTTCCATGAGGAAGGTGGCGCAAAGGAGGCTCCCCTGGTGATGGTGAGGACGCATACTTTGAAGCATATGAGTCGGATCCAGTTCATTTACTAGATCAAGCGCTAGGCTAGGAAGGGGTTTTAATGGCCTTCTGGCGAGTTAGATACTTGATGGCTTGGCAGGCTTGGTCTTAGCAGATAAGCATTCCTTAACTGGGAGCTTCTGTCTTGGTACTCTTCAGGAGAGATCGGATTCCTTACGAACGAAGCAGGGAATCAAACTTGATCGACGCGGAGGAGCATCTCAAAGTATGGGGCAAAGGATCAAGCGCTTTGACTTTGTCTTTGAATTTGGCTAGTTAGAACAAGCTCCTTACGCATGCTAATTTACTTTCGCATTACGATGCACGCCCCGAGACTCGTAAATTGGCCGCGACGGCCTAAGATGGGATATATCTCATACTTCATCTCTATATTTCATCATCTTTCATAATAAATAGGCTTCATACTTCATTTAAATTGTTACTATTATTATACTGACATATATATATTTTATATATATCAGTATAGTAATTTTCATACTTCATGTATAAAAATATCATACTTCATATATAAATATGTCATACGTCATATATTTCATAACAGCATACTTCATATATCTCCACTTTCATATACAAATATATCATACTTCATATATCTCAGTTTAATTTTATTTGTAATTTTTTTTAATTTTACACATTATTCATTAAAATTTATTTTGAATTTAACAACCAAATTATAACGATGATTTTACACATTAATCAATATTGGTCACTATAGTTTGTATTTTTTTATAACTATAATTTGTATTTTTGCAGGACATTACTTTCTAAAAAGAACTTAGAGTAAGATATGCGGCTTTTGTATTATTGATGTACAACAATGAACTCTAGACTGAAGTATTGGATAAAGCAAAAAAATTCACAACAATATTGATGAATGGTGTATGAAGTACTGGACAACAATGGTGTATGAACTCAAAACCAAAATGGTGGATGATCGATAAATATAATTGGTGGATGTCTGATTGTAGATGATTGATGGTTGAATGATATATTGTTGATGACTTGTAAATAATTAATGGTAGATGTTGAAAATAATTTCTAAATCATTTGTAGATGCTGAAACTAACTTGTAGGCAATTGATGTATGATTGGTGAAAGATTTCTAGATATTTGGTGGATGATTTTCAGATATTTGGTAAATGATACTCGTGAATGATTAATATATGATTTGTTTATGACTGGTGAATGATATTTGGTGAATAATTGATTGTTTCATGCTTTGTTTCATGGTGGATGGTTTAGGATTTTTTTTTTAAAACGCTAAGGATTTGCATGTTTTTTTCAAAACAAAATTGAAGGTTAACAATCTGCAAATTGAAGTACCACAAGCATGAAATTGAAGGATCATACTTTTGAAACTTAAGCATCCTCATTTTGAGATATTATAGAATAATTTCTTCCTTAAACCCTAAAACAACGAGAGGTTGATACGTTCATCACGTCAGAGGCGGCGATGCCGAGGGATGTGGAGAGAGAGAGGGCGAACAATGTTCGAGGGACGGAGATATAGAATCAAGGGCGACGATCTATAATCGAGGGCGGCGAATGATCGGGGTCGCCTTCGGCAGCTCCGGTGGTTTATAAAATCCGAGCAAGGGGGGTCTTGTATCGAAAGGTCTTATATTGAAGCGGCGATACAAGACCTTTCGATACATGAAGGTTGACAGAGAAATAAATGAAGGTTGATAGAGTAAACAATGAAGGTTAACATCAACAAAAATGAAGGGTGAATTGCGACGGTGGCGGCGTTGGTATCTGCGAGTGTGTTTCATCCACTGCAGCTCCTCGGCGTGGTTGACAAACATTCAAACAAACCCGAAAAACACGTAAAACACCATCAAAACCAAATATCATTTAATATTTTTTTACATGGGAGGGAGGACCAGACCCCATTTTAGAAAAGGGAAATAACATCCCCATCCCGATGACACGTTGCTCCCGCCCGCTGTCCCCGCGCCACCTCTCCTCCTCCATCTAGTCTCTCTCCGACCACGAAAACGAGAAGTTGCATCCGACGTAGATGAAATTAAAATCAATGTCTCCAAGTATCATGATTGAGTGAAATGAAGTTTGAAACAGAAATAAATAACAATAACTCAAATTGCTAAAAGCTTGTACATAAAACTTCAACAAAATATTGAAATCTGAACTTGAAATTATGAAAAATCAGTAGTGCAAATGAACTCTTCACAAATCAGAACTCAATAAACTATAAAAATCCTTGAAACAATAAATCAAGAACGGATCGATCGGATACAAAAAAAATCTATAATAAATACTGTAATACAGTATGAATGAACAAACAATACTCACTACAGGAAGAAACTCATCACTAAGATTCTAAAGTTTGGGCTCTCGATCCTATCCATTTTCTCTTGGACAATTCGTCGAACACAAAGGCGTTAGAATCCAGGCCCCGCCTTCTCTTACTCCGGCGGATCGTGACCCGGTGCTGAATGTAAGGCACGCCGAAAGCGAAGCCCGCGGTTACTTGGTGGATCGCTTCCACCAGCAGATCTAAGTCATGGCACCGGTGAGAGGGGGATCCTATCGACATCGGAGACGACGAATCAGATGAATTTTGGGAGGAAGCTAAAGAGTGAGCCGCTGTGATTGGTAAATCGCGACGGAGACGACGAAATGGATGAATTTTGGGAGGAAGCTAAAGAGTCAGCCGTTGTGATTGGTGAATCGCGAGCGTCGGTGTTAGTAATTTGTATCTGTTATTTTACGTAAATAAAATAAATTATATTTGTTTAAAATAGATATAATATTTTACGTAAATAAATTAATTATATCAGTTCAAAAGATATAAATTAATAATTCATAAAACAGATAAATTATTTTTCAGATAAAGTATGATATTAGGTGTTAGTAATTTGTATCTGTTATTTTACGTAAATAAAATAAATTATATTTGTTTAAAATAGATATAATATTTTACGTTTTGTATCTGTTATTTTACGTAAATGGATGATTAAATCGGGTGGAGTCGCCACTGGCGGGAGTCGAACCCAAGACTTCGGGTTATCCCAAGGCTCTATAGCCATGTTAGATGCCGCATCATCCAACAACTCGAACTGGTAGAGAAGTTGGACTTCTTTACACTTATATTAATGGACCGAATATATTCTCCAATACTCCCCCTCACTTGTGGGACGATTTCAACCTCTTTGGGAAGACCCAACAAGTGGATAATTAAATCGGATGGAGTCGCCACTGGCGGGAGTCAAACCCAGGACCTTGGGTTATCCCAAGGCTCTATAGCCATGTTAGATGCCGCTGAAGGTACCGGTATACCGATCCAATCGATATATCGTGTGTGCGGAAGCGTGTAAAGCAATAGATCTACTATGCCATGATCTTAGTGCACACATATATATGTATAGACACATATTTATATATATATATATATCCAATATATATATATAGAGAGAGATTAACAAGAACACTTACAACCGGTGTAGCGTGCCTCGTTGATGTTGATGAAGGTGGTGTTGAGTCGATTGAACCACCTTCATGGATCAGCCTTGAGAATGACCTCGTC
>JACOMQ010004769.1:0-17868 GCA_014843705.1 Euphrasia arctica
ATATATACATATATATATATATATATATATATATATATCTATATATATATTAAATCTCTTTCTAAGTTTTTCAAAATTTTTAATTGTGTGACTATCTTATATTGAGTATTTTTAGCTTTTAAATTAAAATTTTTGTTTTACGTTTTTCAATTTTGAGTTTTTTTAGTATGTAGGTTTCTTCTTGTATTTTTCTTCTTTTGAGTTTTCTACTTTCGGTAAAAAAGAAAATTGTTTAGTGGACTTGGTTAACGTCGCACACTGAGAGGGAGAGAGAATGTATTTCGTGTTTTATTGAGCTTTATCAATTATTGTCTTTCTTAGATTTGTTTCTCTTTTATACAGACGTGCCCTCACATATTGCACTATGGAAGAATTGATGCTTCTACAAATTCCTTGAAATTCCCTTTATCAAGACCATGCTATGGCGGTGAACAATGCTTTCTTAGTTATGGAAATCTCTCCAATTCTCATCTATTGACTTTCTATGGCTTCTTGCCACGAGGCGAGAATCCCTATGATGTCATTCCAGTTGGTACTTTTCTTGATTTATCTTCTTTCATTAATATACAAGATAAGTAATACAAGTTGCATATACAAGTTACTGTCGAGTTCTGTTGAGGGTGAACTAAATACAGTTACTACTATCTTGGCGTTTGCCCAATTAAAACAATAAAAAACAGCTGTGTTGTGAAATTACAAGTAGCCCCTTGATATTTATTTCTATTTTACAATGACATGCTTAAGGGGTTACTTATTATTTATTAAATACAAATCTCAAAGGGTGTTGGTGCCATTGGGAATTTTGAATATATGATGGGAGTATTTTACAGTTAGGCTAATTGTCAGTGCTAGTTTTTTTAGTTATATCTTCTTTGTTATCGCGTATCTAGTATTTTAATTACTAGGGTGAATTACAAAAGACACTCATGGGTTTGACCCAATTTCAAACAACCGAACTAACTTTCAAAATTACAAAAACTAACCTTCATATTTTATTATGCCTCTCATTTACCCCTTAATAAGTACAAAAACTTTTCAAACACCCCCTTCACATTTCTAATATATTGCAGTTTTACTCCTTAACTAACACTGAAATGGAATCAAACCTCAGTGGTTTTTTTGTATTTCCGAAGTTATATTTTAATAACATTGGTCTATTCTCAAAGGTACTTCCGTAATTAGTCCTTACCATACTGTTTTGTTTATAATTCCATGTCAGATATTGATGTTGCTCAGAATGAAGATTCTGGGCTTGGCGTGTCTTTATCTGAATGGAGCTCTCACATGGTCCGTGGGACATGGCTCTCAAAGAACCACAAAATCTTCCATTATGGATTGCCATCTCCCCTGTTGAATCATCTCCGCGGGGGCCAAAATTTAGTGGATCTGTCTAAAAGCCATGTAAGAACTATACCTGCCCTAGAATAATTTGGAGAATCTTACAGTTTGCTTATTGTTTCTGTCGTCTTTCTGACTGGATCTCAGACACGGGAACACCTGGAAACCGACATTGGTGTTCTTAGAGACCTGAGTTCTACTTTTGAAGGAATGATGGAAGCTCTTGGAGATGAAAATCCAGAAGACAGGTAATTTCTAGCCCGGGCCCTGACCCAGACCGTCTTCGTCCAATCAGCGTTAAAATAATAAATATTAAAAAAGTGATTTTTCAGTAAATAATTTATGTCACAATCCAAGCAGGGTTAATTTTTTGTTTTTTAAACAAATAGTAGGCTTAATATGATCCATTTTTTCACCACCTCATTTTTTCTGCTGTCCAAGTCAAGTGTCATTCACTATGTATGTCGTCTACGGACTTTGTTCTTTTTTCATCCTTATAGTTAATAGTACTCCGTATTAGATACACACAAACATAATTCACTTGTTTGTTTTACACTATGTTAGAAATGAAAAAAATTCAAAAAATGTTAAGAGTTCATGAAAGTTCTAAATATAAAATTTTATGTGTAAAATAAGCAGGGGTACCCTACTTCCTAAAAAATGTCGTATACAACTTATCTTGAGACTAAATAAGTTTTTTTTTTAAAAACATTATCAAACTTATTGAAAGAGCTTATAAGCTCTCAAATATGTTATAAGCTCTTTGGAAGATAAGAAGCTTAAAAGCCCACCCAAACACTCTTAATGCAAGCTATAGTAGGTTGAATTAGGGAATAAAAAACAACCCAAAGTACATTTATTATGGTTTCTTAGTCCTTGTGGTTTCCCTCCAAGTCAATAGTTAGACCTCTTGAATAGAATTTTGTGTAAATTAGATTTAATTTTCTTGCTAAGTTTCTTGGTTATGTTTCCGATTTGCAATGCTCACTTAACAATTTGTTTCTCTTTTACAAAATTCATAATAGCAAAACTCAATGGAGTAATTCTAATATTGAAATATGAAAGATAACTGGATTATTTTGTAATTAAGTTGAAACTAACATTTACTTTTCTCATAATTTCCTTGCAGTTAAAATATTGTGAACATCTTGCATACTGATTGAACATTTACTTTTGTAGTGAAAATATAAGTTGGGACGTAAAGCTTGCAGGTGCGTTAAAAAACTCACAAAGGACGATTATATCCTCGATACTGACTTCGTGTAATTCCGGCTGTGAGTTGTTACAATCCGAATTGGACAAATACACAACATAGGACCTCATTTTGGGAAAATCTGAATTGAGCTTTATGTAAGTTTTGTTTTTTCTCGTGTCATTTCAGTTTTAGCTTGGAAAGTAGTGCTCATATATCTCATTGATGCATAAGTTGTACATTTGACTTTTGAGGTTTCACAAGCACAAGACATTTCTTGAGAGTATAATTTACAGTGTTTTCTTCCCTTTTCTGATAGCATGGTGGAATCTGCAGCCATATGTGTATGAATGCACTATGCATGCAGTAAATCCTTTTTATTTAGGAGTCTACTTCCATAGAAGACTGATTCTCTTTTGTTTTTGGTAAAATAGAAAAACCATATATTTATTGTGGTGGGGTTGATATTAAAGAGAGTTTTGAGGAGAGGTACCTTTTATTTTTATACCTATAGTGATTGATTATTGATTATAAATAAGTGTAGATTCGTGATTGCGAAGAATTTTTGCTATTGAAATTCACTGAATTAGGGAAGCGGGCTTTTTTTCAAATACGGAGAAGTTTTAGTATACAATGCTCATATATAGAATTTTTAGCAGAGTAGATTTTTGCGTCATATTTCCTCTGTTTACAATGTGTAATGTGAGTTCTATTTAGAGTAGTTGGATGGGGCTTTGGGGGAGAACTAGAAGTAGGGTTAGCATAAATGGGCCACTATCCATGTGTAGGAGCTTCATTGAAGGTTTTGAAAATTCTGATGTTGGCTTTGAGGGATTGTGCGACTCCATGAGGCAATATGATCTTGTGAGATAATGTTGTTTATTTGGCCGCATGACTCAGTACGCGATCAGTGATGCTAGGCTTCTTCTCAGCCGGAGATAGTCAAGAATTTGGTCGGATACTCGTGAGGATGATCTTCATGGGACTTGATCTGGTAATGTTGTCTCCTAGTAGGTTTGTTGTTGAATCTTTAGGAATTGGTCCTCACATTTTGTTCTCTTAAGTTGTTAGGCTCATTAAGCTCGATGGATTTTTCGACTGAACAAATTAAGCTTGATGGATTTTTCAACTGAACAAATTAAGCTCGACTACCCTATTTACAGCAGGCAGGCGAAGCAATTAAGCTCAACCACATTCCCGTTGTTACGAAAAAAACTTTTGAAATAAAACAAGTTGAAATATTAGCCTATTAATTATACATTCAACTGTAATTCATGGTTAATTCACTTAACCTTACCCATTGAGAATTGGATTGATGTGCTTAGATCGGAATTATAGAATATTTTACAAGTGTATTCAATGAGCATCACCGAATGTGGCAGGAGATGTTTTGAAAAGGCCAATCATCCAAATCGTCACTCAAAGGCTTCTGATTTCTTTTCTTAACAAATTAATGAAATCAATCACGAAATAATTTATATAGAGAACTCTTTTTCTTAAAAGAATAATTATTAATGGTATTGTGAAGGTATGAACGTAAGATATTTATTTGAGGGGTGAATATCTTACGTTCATACCTTCACAATACCATTAATAATTATTCTTTTAAATATCTATTGTGCTAATGGTATTGTGAATATCTTTTAAATAATAGGTATTGTGCTAATGATATTTATTTGAGGGGTGAATATCTTTTAAACGAAAAACAAGCCTAAGCACATTAGCACATTATTAATGGTATTGTGAAGGTATGAACGTAAGATATTTATTTGAGGTATTGTGAAGGTATTGTGATATTTATGGGTGAATTAATTATATATGGTGTAAGGACTTGTTCTTTTGGACTTAATTTCAGTTCAATTCAGTTCAGATGGCTTTGTTTCAAAATAAATTAAAATAAAATAAACAAAAAATAATTTGAATCAATAATTTTAAATATACAATATAGATCAGATTGTTTCAGTTCAGCCGGTTTCAGTCCAAAAGAACAAGTACTAATTAGTACTCCTTTTAACCCTTAAAACAGTGCACAACTTTTTTGTAATTTACAAGGAACTGAACAAGTACTAATTAGTACTCCTTTTAACCCTTAAAACAGTGCACAACTTTTTTGTAATTTACAAGGAACTGTGCACTGTTTTAGGGGATAGATGGAGTAATTAGTAATAACATAGGTGTAAATAAATTTACCTTTACATTAAAATTGTACTCTCCTTTACATTAAAAATGTACTCTTCCTTGTCCGGTTGAGTAAAGTAGAAAAAAGTAAAGAAAAAATAATTGTATTTTTAAATTAAAAAATGAGTTTTTTTTTTTAGTTATGAAAATATATAAAAGACATTTAAGAAAAACAAGTGCGAATATATTAATAAGATTTTGTTACTATTAAAATACCAGTACTACTAAACATAGTAAAACCCAGCTACTTGAATTGAATATTTTTCTTTTCTTTTACTTTTGTTGGCCCCCATCCATCAAGCTTTCGCAGGCTTAAAGTTTATGATCTGTTTCAGTTTGTGCTTTTCCTTTTTAAATTAAACTTTGATTGTTATATTATGCAGTTGGAAGAGTTTGAAAAGGCCTTTCGTCCAAGCTACAGTAATAATGGTGACGACGGCCAAATTTCACCTATCCAAATTGCACTGAAGGAATCATTGAACGTGGAAGGGAAGAAATCATTTCGCTGGGTGAATATTGACAAACAAGAATGTGATGACCCGTCATTTTTTCATTTCATTTGTGAAGTACTACTAGCTTCTTAAATGTTTTATTTTAAATAAAACCTAGGTTCTTTCTTGTCGATGGAAACTGTGCTAATGTGCTTAGGCTTGTTTTTCGTTTATATTTCTTGTTGATACTATAGGATATTAGGATGTTACTTGCATGTGATGATATATATATATATGGGTTATTGTTTCTTGCTAGCTAGATGGCTAGTCGCACGACCGCCCGCGGAAACCTCAACTACCACAGCGCCTGAAAATCAATCACGTCACGTGCAAAGTGGACGCTAGCACTGACTGGAAACACGTTGAACAAATCTTTTAGCAAGAAACACGTTGAACAAATCTTTTAGCACTGACTGGAAACACGTTGAACAAATCTTTTAACAAACAATAGGAAGAATATTAATTATATTTATAAGATTAAATATTAATTATGGTTTATATAAGATTTTTAAGATGAAAAATATACAAAAATAAGCGATTAATCCTCAAAACTTTTTTAAAAATTACATTTAATCAAACTTTTACTAAAAATAAATTTACACTCAACGTTTTAACAATATTAATTACGTTGTAAATATATCAATTCAAACGTAAATACTTATTATTAATTCAAACAATAAACACTCTCTATTATTAATTGAAACAATAAACACTCTCTATTATTAATTGAATATTTTCTTAATATTTTACATTTTTTTTATGTCTAAGTATAAAACTTCACATTTTAAAAAAATTATCATTATTTTTCACTTTAAAATAAAATTACACTTCTAACTTTTCGCTTATTTTGTTTACTTTACTTAAAATTAATTTTATTTTTTCACTTTAAATATAATTTTATTTCTATATTTTTAATGAATATAATTAATTTTTTTGTTAAATTTGTGTGTCAATCAAAATATGAAGATAATTTTCCTACATTCCGTTTTATTTTCATAATTAAAAATTTTATATAATAAAAGATTATACCTATAGTCTTTTTGAAAATTATCTTTTTGATTAGATAATGAATAAAATTTCAATTGTTTTTGTTTTTTGAAACTAAGTAGTCGGTCTTTTTTATATGAATGCCATTTTAAGGTCTTTTTATATGAATGTCATTTTAACCAAATGACATTTTTAGGGCTATGACCCAGACAATGTATTTTGCCATTTTTCTGGTATTAATTTAGACCATTTTATTTGAGATAAATTGTATTGATAATGTGTTCTTAACCACTTTTTCAATTATTTCATAACTCGAAGTGCAGTGATGTATGTAGCTGAGGCATCCTAATTACAGACCGGTAGACTTGAACCTTGTTCCTACATGACCTGATCAATTCGATCAAGCACTCGCCATCTATTTTCATTGTTCAAATCTTTGACAACACGAAAAACCATTGTTCAACTCTTTTCTTGAACAAAATGAAATGCAAAAACCAAAAGCCCTGCCCTCCCTCTCTCTCTATCCGAGGGATGGAAGTGCAAAGGCCTTTGGTGTCCCTTCCAGTCAAGAATTGGGGCCTCACAATCACTAGCCAATAGGCTTTTCTCTCGTGCCTTTCCTCGTTCATGGTTCGATGAATTGTCTCCTTGGATAAAATCGTTGACGAAATATCGCCTAAATAAATTCCCTTTAAAAACAACATTTTGTTGGTCGGGAAGATCATGAAAACCAAATCTAATAGTGTTTAGTTTTATGAAATGTATTTTATATCCCAACAAACTCCAAGCAACTTTTATCTATTGTTTAATCTCATAAATTACTTTATTTTTCGCTTTTTGATTTGAACTTTTATTTATTTAGCGATTTTTTCATTTTCATTTTCACATTACTCTCAGTTTTGATCAAAACACTCATATTTTGTCCCTAAATTCTCTTTTTCTTTTCCAAATCATAATATAATTTTATTTATTCAATATTAATATTTCTATAAAAAATATATTAATATTTAGAGTTTGTGTACAATTTTTCACTTTAATTTTTTTATTAAGTAAACAAAACATACAATTTAATTATAAAATTTATATGTATATATTTAAAATAATATTTAGATGAATATTTAAAATAATGAATATACAGATTTAGAACTTCATTGTTCGTTTTTACGCTACTTTTTACGCTACTTGTTTGTCCATATGCAAACTAGGGTTGTTTTTCGTTTTGTAATACAAGATACCTTTTAAATATATGGACTTTAAGAAATAATAATTGATTTTCTAAAAAAAGAACTTTAAATTATTTATTGCAGAAAAAATATAAAATTCTAATTATGAGAATAAAATTTGAGACAATGTAGAATTTATTAATTAAAAAAAACATATTAAAACAATGTCTACCACACGATTTATATAAATGGTTAAACATGTGTGTATATTGGTAGAGTATCCTACAAAAAAATTAAACTATATTATAAAAATGAATAATATTAATCTTTTTGTAGGATACTCTACAAATATACACACAAGTCATTTAAATAGGATACTCTACAAATATACACACAAGTCATTTAAATAGGATACTCTACAAATATACACACAAGTCATTTAAAATAATGAATAATATACACACAAGTATTTAAAATAATGAATATACCTATTCAGCGTTTAGACATTTCATTACAAATATTCTACTTGGGATGCAAGATCAGACCCAGTAAATTTTAGAATTGTGCAGGAGAGGAGAGGGTAAGTGTATGTGTAACATCTCATTTTTCATAAAATACTAAAGAGGATTTACCTTTATTTTTTTTGAATAAAACTGTTAGAATTGTGCAGGAGAGGAGAGGGTAAGTGTATGTGTAACATCTCATTTTTCATAAAATACTAAAGAGGATTTACCTTTATTTTTTTTGAATAAAACTGAAAACTTTTAAAATAAACAAACTCAAATAATTTTCCCATAAACTTAAAATTTATCTTCATTAGTTAAAATAAAATATTTTAACGCAATAATTTTCAAAAGCGGAAAATGTAATAAAATAAATTCTATAAAATAGACATACTACTATCGGCGTCATCCCCGTGGTCTCGATGTGAGTTCGCTAAACCTAAAAAAGTTGGGTTTTCAAAAAAGGGTGAGTTATCAACAACTCAGTAGGGAGACCGTTCATATAATATACAATACGATATTCACCGGACAATCCATAACTTAGACCAATAACCTTGTGGGATGACCCAAAGATAATTAAATCTCGGCGCCTTAAATGACGCACCTGGCCGTAACATGAGGTATTGTGGGACGACCCAAAGGCATTACTACCTCGACACCTTAAATGATGCGCCTGAACAAACATAATCATGCGTCGCGCGACTAATATGTGCACATAACATAAATAGATCATCCATCATAAACCATCACACAGCTAGTACACATACGATATATTAAATGAACTGTAAAATAAAAGGTTTTAGTAATCCCTACCTTGACATTGCAGAACTTGACTTGACAATAACGATGCTTGAATGAATGCTCCTGCAAATCCTAATCCCCAAAATCCTTAAATCCTTCACAAAGTGTACAGAACTAATAAATAATACCAAATACATGTTTATATCAATAATATAGGTTAATTATAGTCATATACAGTATTATATATAAGTACCTAGGATTCAACTGGACAAAAATGAAGGGAATTAGTTTAAGGTTGAGTTTATTTACACCTCCATCTTTACTAAACTCACCCCTTTTAATTTTTATGTTTATAAAACTAACGTAAAATATCTTTACTGCCCTTAAATAAATTTATTAAGCTAAATAAACATCCGTCTTAGTTTCACCTCGAAGAAACCTCCTGTCCCTCTCCACCGCCATCTACGCTCCTGCTTTCAATCTGTTGTCCCTCTCCACCGCCATCTACGCTCCTGCTTTCAATCTGTTGCTGTTAAGATTTCAATAAAATTGAAGGTACCAAATTTAATTAGATTTTCTTAATTCATCCTTTATGAAATTCAATTTTTTCTACAATTTTTTTTTTAATTTCAAATTAAGTTACTGACTATTTTTTTTAATTTCAAATTAAGTTACTGACTGTTATATCTTGAAAGATGTGAGGAGTCGCCGCCTTTAGCGCGAGATATGCGCCGTCAACAACGTAAGCCTCAGGCAGCCCTCGTCGGCAGAGAGCATCTTCGTCAGTCTCCTGCCGGGCCGATTCGAGATTCTGTCCCTATACGGGTCGTTCCTGTTGCCCCAGCCGCCGGCGAGCAAGGGCAGGGGTCGAGGTCCTGAGCGTGGCGGGGCATATCATCATCATTGCGGCCTCGTTCACGAACGTGGTGTACCAGAGGTCCATAGGCTGCCGTTGGAGCATGGAGGAGGAAACAGGCGGCGAGAGTACTGTAGCAGCAGAATGAGTAAATTGTTTTTTTTTAATTAACAAGGGTAAGATAGGTAATTTAAGGGTGGTGTACTTATAAAATTAATAAAATTAAAGGGGTAAATTCATAATGGGGGTAATTTTAGTAAATGTGGAGGTGTAAATAAACACAGCCTTAGTTTAAATATTTAATGGACTTGGATAATTATATAAAGGCTCAGGTTATTTACACCTCAGATATTACTGTACACACCACCTCGATTAATTCACACTCCCAAAATTAGCGTATTACTTAGTACACCCCTAATTAATTACCTATATTACCCTTAATTATTAGTATACAATTAATTATTTTTATTTCACACAATTAAATACGAATTCTTTCCAATTATTTATTTCAATCTTGAAAGATAAAAATCAATAGACAACTTAAAAATTTCCAGAAAAATTAAGAATATGAACACGAGTCCCAATTAGAGAAAATTCCACATTCGTAATTTGTCTAGGGTTCATCAAATCCTTCATCGCAACTTGAAATTTAAGGAGATGCAGCACAAGAAATTGTTCAACACTCACGCCGGAGACCAACACGAAGTCGAAGCATCACACCAGTTTCGCCACCATTGCGACGGCGATAAGTGGGGTCCTCGGGTCGGGGATTCAGCGGGAGGAGGAGGTGATTGTACAACTGCGAAAGCAGGTCAATCTGGCAATGAAGACGACGGGGACGAGATTTGCATTGACGGAATTGTGGTTGAGCTTCTTCTGGCTGTTCTCAAGGAGTCGAAAACTACAACCAATGAATGGAAACTTGTTGCTTAATGATTTTTTTATTGCGAGAAAAATCAATTTTTGATTTGTAATTTTGAAATTGATTTACAAAAGATAAAAAAACAGAGTATTGGTGATGGATTTTGAGCAAATCGGAACTATGATGGTGGTGACTGGTGAGTCACTGGAGAACGTTGCACTTCTCAAGCACAAGATATATTTAATTTTAATTATTAAAGAATAAAATGTATTCTATATTTAATGAATTACTAAAAAATAACATTTCATTATATTATTATAACAAAAAAATAAAGAAGGGGTGTGTACAGTAATATCGGAGGTGTAAATAACCGAGCCTTATATAAATTATAATCAAAGTAGTAGTTGGGCTCTCAGCGTAGGCTTGGAAATGTAAGCTTATGAAACTGGGCTTAAGATATTTTGGGCCAAGGATAAAGTTGGGCGAATAAAGAATTACTTTACGTAGAGAGAAACAAAGGCGAGGCAAACAATGCTTCAACAAGCGGTTGACGGAGTTTCAGTACGTCACAACGATGGTGTGGATCACGGCAGGAGAGCATTCCAAACTATACCACGTCTGCTTCATTTTTTTGGTTATGTATCAGATCGAGTGAGTTTATAGATTTATGCAGTAATAATTCTCTGCACCATTTTAATTTTTCCCATTCCTAGAAACGTGATGACACACGACATTTTATGAAGTTTTTATGTGTTGTTTTTATGCTGATAAATATATCTTGATATTGGTAATTACGTAGAAATTATGTACTTAGATATAAATTTGTGTATTTCCCCCCACCCTTTTTCATTTCTTATTTCTAATCAGACTGACTTTTGTAGTTGGTCAATTACAGATTTGAGTTTGTGTCAGCACTTACATTAGGTTATACTGTGATAAACATGGTCATCTTCTAATGCTATTTGCGAGAAAACGATGTCCTCTTTATTGTATTGAGACGTTCCCAGTATTTCAAGAAAATGGGATCTAGATAACAACACCCGCGCGTATATATTAGTCTTTGTATGTTTTGACGTATTTTCGGTTTCTTCACTTCTTTGATGCACATTATGGCAAAATCATATTAAACTAACTGTTTTCTTAAATAGATTTGACATTATGGCAACATTGATGATCGAGGTGTTAACTGGCTATACTTGGTTTTTGTACTATGTATGAATCTGCACGGTGAGTTGTATTGTTTTGAATAATGATAATATTTGTTGGATATTAAATTAGTGGGATAATTGCATTTTAGTGCCTGAATTATAGGCACTTTTGTGCTTTAGTTACTGAACTTTCAACTTTGACATCTCAGTATCTGAACTTTGCCGAAATTGTGTTTTAATGCCTTTTTTGGTGGTTCCCGGCGACACGTGAGTTTCACGTGAGCATCGGCGCCACGTGTCGCTGTCTGTGTGGGTTGAGGAGGGCAATTACAATTTTAACCCTGAATTCATTTTCCCTATTTAAATTATATATACGAGAATCAATTTTTGAAATGTAGAAATCCCGCTGCCCCCAATTTCTGAAAGAGATCCCTAACCCTAATTTCAATTTCTCCAGCAAGAACACTCCCAAAATGAAATCGCCCATGGAAGAAGTCTGTAGTTGCGGGAAGCCCTTAGTGCTGAAAACTTCATGGACCGATGCGAATCCAGGAAGAAGATTCATGGCCTGCGAAAAATACCGCGTAAGTAATAGGGAAATTCAGTTGGATGAAACCCTGATTTTCGAATCAGTACGTGATATTAGTGTTTCGAATCCCAAGTTCTTTAATTTCCCATATTACAACCCTAATTTCTTTGATTTAGATGAAACCCTAATTTTCCCTAATTTTCCCCTGCATTTGTTATTTTTTTTCCAGAAATTTGATGGTTGTAAGAAATTTAGTTGGATGGACCCACCTGCTTGTGAGAGGTGCTCTCAAATCATTCCTGGACTACTGAGGAACATCAATTCGAAAGAGTCAGATTTGAAGAGGATGGAGACAAGGGTTCTTGAGCTGAAGAAAACCATATGGAAGCTTCAAATTGCTTGTTTCCTTGGACCGGCAGTAGCCTTAATTTCAGTTGTCAAATCCTAGACATTGTTTCTGTTGTTGGTTTTTACTGTAATGTTTAGAGTTGTTTTTAGTTGCAGTATTCATTGGAGTTGTTTTGGTATTTGGTTACCCTGTATAATGTAATGACTTTATTCCAATGTTAATGCAATTTTATGTTAAGTTACTTATTCATTTTTGGTTTAGCAAATAATACAACAAGATGAACATAATAGATGAACATCAACTTCACAGCAACATTAACATGACAACAACATAAAAGGTTTATCAAATAAGACATCAACATGACAACAAATAGTGAGATAAATAACAAATGTTAGTAGATACTACATGTTCCCAAAAAGGCCACCACAGGGGCAATGTTAACAACAAAAACATAAGTAGAAAAAACATGTTCCCAAAAGTACAAACTGTTTTCAGACTGAACAATTACATCACTTTTGTTTCCCAGAGGATCAATTACCTCCTCTATCTCCTGATCAATTAACTTGTCCATGCTGGCCTGAAAATGATTTGCAGCACCCTCCTCTCTGTTTTCATCCACATTCCTCTCATCTTTGCCCTCATGCATATCAGCCACATCATCTTCATTACCAGTAGGCCCTTCATGATCCTCATTGCCCTCATCATTGTCCTCATCACTGTCAGACTCATCCACCTCAGGAAGTCCTTTCCCCTCAGATAAATAAACAATATCTCTACTGTCATACCCATCATGATCTAAAAACACAGCCACAGTATGATCTTTACTAATACAAGCATCAAACATGGTGGCAGCTGTGAAATCACTATCAACAAACTCTAAGGTTTCACAATCATCATGTACAATGAGATTGAAATAAAATCCATAAAACCCTCTATCTGGACAGTTGAAGCCATCGCCTCCAAATCACATTTTTGCAATTTTGGGGCCTCAACAAAATCAAAATAATCGACTTTTCCATCAACATAGCATTTCTTACCCGACTTCATCCGCATAAAGCTCCCTGAATGGTGGAGAATAATGGTGCATACATCTTTCCGGCCTCCATAATCTGGAACGAGTTGCCCATCTGGGATGACATCGGAATCAGACCTCAATTTCCACGGCATTCTTCAGAAACTGAGCTTCGCTGTTAATTAGGGTTCGTAAATTGGGGAAGATTTTAGGATTAGGGTTCGTGAATTTGGGGGAAGATTTTATTTAGGGTTAGTGAATTGGGAAAGAGATTGAATGCGATGTCGTTTTTTAATTTCAGAAAACCTATATTAATTTTTTTTTTAATTTCAGCTTCTGTGTGTAATGTCCGAATTGCCCTCCTCAACCCACACAGACAGCGACACGTGGCGCCGATGCTCACGTGAAACTCACGTGTCGCCGGGAACCACCTAAAAAGGCATTAAAACACAATTTCGGCAAAGTTCAGATACTGAGATGTCAAAGTTGAAAGTTCAGTACTAAAGCACAAAAGTGCCTATAGTTCAGGCACTAAAATGCAATTATCCCTAAATTAGTGCAACACATGTTTCAATTTCCGTCATTCAGAAAGCTGTGGTCCTAATTAATGCTTCTCGATCGACGATTCCAATACACATTAGACTTGAAGAAATTAAAGAAGAAGAGAGGAAGGAAGTAATTTCTAAGATTAGAACGCATGCACAAGTGATCATTCGGGTAACACTTTTACAATATTCCTAATTCATCTATGCTCATCATCTTTTATGAAGTCAATAATTCATTGACCAGGCTGCTGTTCTTTTCCAAGTGGCGGGGCAAGACTGAATGGTAATTGCATTTTGACGCTAGCTGTTCTACATAGAAAATTTTATGTTGGTTCAGCTACAGCCTAGAACTCTATTTTGTTAACAATATAATATCCAACTCACAAGAAGTCAATCCTCTCTAATACTCTCAATCAAGATTAAATATCTTGCAAATCAATCAAGCTATAATCAATGGGTCACAATCGCTCCATGGGTTATGGTATCAGGAAGTCACAATCGATCCAACCCACTCCGACCCAAACGTCACTCTTTCAAATGACAACACCATCATATCTCTTCTTCGTACCTCACCATGACTAACAACCAAACTGAAACCACCATCACCAATCCTCATAACGAGGCCATACCACTCGATCACGGTCCCGAACCTTGCTCACGTTGTCAAATTGTCGCATCTCACCTACACCATCTGGCGCTTTCAACTAACCAATATCTTCTTCTGGCTCAGTCTCCTTGGCTTCTTGGATGGGTCGGAACCGGCCCCTCCTGCCACCATCTCTGAAGCCAACAAACAGGAGACTCCCAACCCCGCACACTTGTCTTGGCTTAAACAAGATGGTCTGATTCTAGGTGCTCTCACATGCACTATCACATCTGGCCTCCAAACCTTAATTGTACGGGCTAAAACGGCTAAAGAGGCTTGGAATATTCTGGCCCATACCTACGCCAACCCATCCCGTACTCATATACAACAACTGAAAGAAAAACTTGATTCGATAGCACACGCTTCGAATCAAACCATCAGTGACTATATTCACTCTGTCAAAGCTTGTGTGGATCAACTTGCTCTTCTCGGCAAAATCATCGATCCCGAAGATGTTGTCTCAAAGGTTCTCAAGGGCCTCGACTATGATCTTTACAAACCAGTTATCGATGCGGTGACACACCAATAAGTTTTGAGGCCCTCCACGAGAAATTACTTCAACATGAGTTACTTACCAATCGACAACCTAGTACCAACCACTTCACCCCCTCTGCCAATCCGGCTTACAGACAAAATCGTTCCCACCATGGTTATTCTGGCCACAACCACTCTAACACCAATGCTCAAACACACAACCAAACCACCCCTCGAACTTTCAAAGGCAGGTGTCAGTGGTGTCGTCAAACAGGTCACGTTTTATTGTCAACTGCTCCTCATTTCGCAGCATCCATCCGACCATCAGTTTCCCTGCACCACCCACTCGCATCCAGCATGCTACCCCACAAGTCAATACAGCAACCAATGAATCTATGGCTTCACACCAACATTTCCTCCTTGATAGCGGCGCAAGTCACCACATAACTCCGGACTTGGACACCCTTGATTTTCACTCTCCTTACAACAGTCTGTACAACCTCATAATTGGAGACGGTTCCACCATACCCATCGCCAATATAGGTACTTTTACCTTTCAATCGCTTAAATTCAATAATGTTCTACATGTTCCCAAAATATCGAGAAATATATTATCTATCTCTCAGTTATGTCGTGATAACCAAGCCTATGTTGTTTTCTCACACGAATATTTTTTTATTAAGGCGATATCAACGGGAACCATACTCCTTCAGGGTCGAGCTAACAACGGAGTTTATGAGTGGTGTCCCTCCAAACCGAAAGCTTATACATCTGTCAAAGGACTCGCAATGCTATCTTGGCATCATAAGTTAGGACATCCAACATATGATGTAATAAAAATACTGTAATTAATAAAATTCTACCATTTTCAATTAATGATTATGACCAATGTGAATCGTGCAATGTTGCGAAAAGCAAAAAGCTACCATTCTATATATCCACGTTTGAATCAAAAGCACCCCTAGACCTTATTTTTTCTGATCTTTGGACGAGTTCGATTACGTCATTCGACCACTACAAATATTATATTGTCTTTGTTGACCATTACAGTAAATATATTTGGATGTATCCACTAAAACGTAAATACGATACTACTCAAATATTTTTACAATTTAAAGCTCTTGTAGAAAAATATTTTAACATACAAATTAAACATTTCTTCTCCGATAATGGAGGTGAATATATTAAATTAACCACTACTCTACTTCACAACGGTATTTCTCACTCAACATCCCCTCCGCATACTCCCGAACACAATGGATATGCCGAAAGGAGACACCGACACATAGTCGAAACGGGATTAGACCTCCTTAGTCACGCTCACCTACCCACCAAGTATTGACCATACGCCTTTAGCACTGCCACATATTTAATCAATCGTCTTCCCACTCGATCACTACAAGGTAAATCACCATACTTCATGATTCACAATAAGCAACCCGACTACACCAATCTTCACAATTTTGTTGTCTTTGCTACCCATGGCTCAGGCCCTACAACAAACACAAATTAGAAAACCGCACTATACCATGTGTTTTTATTGGTTACTCCACCACACATAGTGCCTTTCATTGTCTAGACCCAAAGACTCATCGTATTTACACTTCACAGACACGTTAAATTCTATAACTATATTTATCCCTTCACAAAAATATCTACTAACCCATGGAGCGATTGTGACCCATCGATTATAGCTTGATTGATTTGCAAGATATTTGATCTTGATTGAGAGTATTAGGGAGAATTGACCTCTTGTGAGTTGGATATTATATTGTTAACATATTACACAAAAAATAAAATTGTTTAAACCTTAATTCTGTCATAGAATCGCCTTTTGTTAACTACATACTTACCAGCTACCACGATTCTTTTTATTATCATTTATTTGGTGAATCTCTAATTAATTTGTTGTGAGATATTAATTCAGGAAAAATTTAAGCCCTTGTTGTATCATGCTCATCATTTTCTTCGACATACACTTTCTTTTGAGTAACTTTGAAATGTTGATGTTTGGGAATATCTGCGATTTTCCTTTTTTTAAATCTTATTTAGGGGCGGGCATTATCATATTGGTGTAATATTCAATGGCAATTCCATAAATCTATATTCTTCTGGAGCATCAACATAGGCTGCTGATTATCTTCCCTGTTATCGTTATTGCTGTTTAACTTACTTTAGCCCAAGCTATTTCAGAGTTACCTTCAAGCCCTACTCAAATTGGTGATTTTTACAGCAGCTCTGAGGAATTAGTTTCAGTATCTAGGGAGCACAATCTCTCACGTTTACAACTAATCGGAGGGGCAAGTTTATCACTATTGCATCTCCACATATTATGTTATCCCGATTTTTTGTCCTTTTATCATTGCGTCAGGTTAAGGGAGTTGCTCAAAAGTTAAAATCGAGTTTGGAGAAAGGTCTATCTGGTGATGAGACTGATCTCATGAACAGAAAGAGAGTTTTTGGTCAAACACATATCCAAGGCAGACGAGAGGAATTTTTGGGAGAGATTTGGGAGGGGTAACCCTCCCAATTGAACAATTCAGAAAAATGCCCCTCCCTCCCATTTATCTTTATTTTTAAAATAAAATCGAATATAAATAAATAAAAAATCAGAAAATACTTTTTCAGAATTACCAATTAGCCTATAATGTTATCGAATTTGCAATTGAGTCCTTCAAAAATTAAAACACAAACCCTACCCCCAATTCCCCTCTCCACAGAAACCCGCTGCCCCCTCTTTTCTCTATCACAGAAACCGCAAAGACGAACGAACTCCGGCGAAGAAACGAACTCCAACCGACGGGAAGAAGAGACGAACTCCGGCAAGAGCGCCCCGACCCTCTCTGATCAGGTA